>JAIKVB010000746.1:0-20084 GCA_024679045.1 Phytophthora brassicae
TACACTAACTTTTTCTTGTGAAAGTATGACTGGAGGTGTTTAGCTTGGTAAAAACCTGTAACTAGCAATATAGCAATCTGTGTAGCCACAAAACGTTAGCGTACGTACATAGGCAAGCCGTTTAGTAGTCAAGAATTCCATTACCTGTAGAACGGAGACCCAAGTAGCACGGTAGTTGTTGCTTTCGATCGACGACTGCAATGTCAAACTTTTAAACTGCATACACGCAAGCCACGATGAAAAAGAAACCCTTAGATCCTCATTGTGTCAACTGAAGGGCAGGCAGATCTAAGCACCAACCTTGGCATAGTCCTGATTGCGCTGGATAGAGCTCACACGGTCGTGCAGCTTCATGATTTCCAATTGAAGATCGTCCATTTGATTCTTCTTGGCCAAATTCTGGTACTCTTCGTGACTTGTGCCCATCGAGATCTTTAACGCAAATCGCTACATGAGCCAAAACATGCATTCAGAATGGTTTGAGAAACGGCTCACGAGTAGGAGAATGACGGGGATAGAATGAACTGCAGTCTTACCATGGCTGCATCGTCAGGTAACGCATAGTTGGACGAGTCCAGACTGACACAGACCCAGTGATCCCCATTTTGCTGCGCCGTGAACGAGATCGAACCCTGCAACACAAAAATTAATACAATAACAAACGTACTTTAGTTGCCGTTCCACACCCGACACTACCAGCACATAATCTAATTAATCTTGTTAGTACCTTCTGGGTCGTTGGCTCTTTCTTCACCAATGTTTTCTCGTCCTTCCCTTTGCTTGAGTCCGGCGCGTAAAACGCCACCAATGTCTTCTACTCAGCAAAACAGGATACCAACGTTTAGTTGTCCATAAGAAGTCTCCTATTTCTCCGAATTACCCCCTCACCATAACGTTTGTCGTGTCAGGGGACTCATATTCAGCTCGGAAGGTCGTTTGCGCCGGCACATCCACGAGAAAACAGCGATGGCCCTGCATCAGTCCACAATAGCATCATTAGTGTCCTCAACCACCAGAATTTTAGCGAGAAGCAACAGCAGTACCTCCTTCTGTACGTTGAAATACAGCCCTTCCCCAGAGCCAAGAACTGCTAACAGCAGCAGCAACGAGAGTAGCAGCGCCGACATTTTGGATTTATTAAAAAAAAGCGTCCTCGTGTTTTTAAACCTGCTCGACACTGATTGGTTGTTTGATATCCTGAGATATGCATACTCAGAGTCAGTCAAACCGTTTGACTCAAACGCCATCCCATCCCGAAAATATTTATTAAATAAATAAGCAAACCCAGACTGTAAGGAGCCCTGATGTCCAAGGAGGGCTTCCTCTTGCTGCACGACGAAGGCCGCCGCAGCCACATCTACTACTGCGTGTTGGGGGAGGGAAGACTGCAGTTTTACACCAAGCGAGACCGTGGCGTGATGGTACGGGAGGTTCTTCTCTCACGTTCGAGACTTAAAGTGCGCGGAATCCCGGACGTCGAAGGCCGCGGATGTCCCTACAGCTTCTCAGTCCGGCTGCAGCGCTCCAGAATTAGAGACGGTCGAGTGTTGGTGTATGGCACGCCTGTGTTGCTAGTGATGAGTGCACCTACATGGGGGGAACGTAAAGCCTGGGGAAATGCCGTCCACGCTTGGCAAAGGAACTACTGGGGAGAACCGCAACACAAGACGCTGGGACTTGCACCCGACGAGCTGGAAGTTTTCTTTGAAACGCAGCTGAAGGCTCTGCAGATGGTACTGCAGACGTCGGTGCCAGAAGAGGTTAAACAGGAAGGAAACAGGCCCAAGAAACATAGAGTCACAGCAGCAGCTGCCGCAGCAAAGGCAGTGCCGAAAGCTCTCTTTGGTAGAGCTCAGGCGGTGAAGAAAGTGGGGAGCTCAGTAAGCAAGAAGCTAAGGGAGAAGGCGGTAACCTTCTCACTACCTCCTATGGGGTTGAGCGTCTCCATGTCGGTACAAAATCCACCGACCGTCTAACATTCAGAGAGAAAAATGGCTCGAGGTAGCTACAATAACTTAAATATGTGCTTAAAATCTTCTTAGTCGAGCTACAGATCTGCTGCCTAATAGTGAGTACGTGGAGGACTCAA
This sequence comes from Phytophthora brassicae, assembly GCA_024679045.1. Classification (NCBI taxonomy): domain Eukaryota; phylum Oomycota; class Peronosporomycetes; order Peronosporales; family Peronosporaceae; genus Phytophthora; species Phytophthora brassicae. Next base: position 2,090 of record JAIKVB010000746.1, read on the forward strand.
GTGGCAGTAAATACGACAGTATTAGCCGAGTTTGGCCTTAATTATTGTTCATTCATGCTCATCAGGATAACAAATTTGGGTAATAAAAGTAAAATGTATTTTTCCTATTGTTTGTTATGAATGCTCAAATCTGAGGCAATAGCTATGCAGTACATGTCCGCAGACACGCTATAAAAGAAAAAAAGGCATGGTGTGTCACCTAAAGAAGCTCTTCGATCGAGCTTTCAGGCGTCTCATAAGAAAGCGATCATCCGTCCCAGACATTTCATAGTAGAAGCGATAGCATCCAGCCAAGCAACGCCAATCCAGCGGCGAGTGGCGGTGTCAGCGACGATGCGCCCGACTTGCCCGAGTTAGTGTTCACGTCAGTAGATGGAGTTGGTGCCGCAGTCGTCGGTGCTGATGTAGTCGGTGGCGATGGAGCTTCCGTACTAGACGCAGGTGAAGGAGCTGGAGTGACTGGAGGGTCCGTCGGAACATCAATATTCTGGTTGAAAGTGAAAAACTTGCTAGCTCCAACACACTGGTTCGATGTCAATTGGGTCTTGGTCAACGCGATCATCTTTGGTGCAACGTCTTGGCAAACACCGTCTTCGTAAAACACGATACTTCCTGATCCATCCTTGCCTAGTGTTGCAGTGAAGCTCGTCAAGCCGTCGATCGTGATGTGGCAATTTGTATCCGCTGCGTACGCCATGATACCGTCCTTGGTCTTGCAGGTAGATTCGTCGTACATTTCGGCAACGATGTACGGCACCGAAGTGCCATACACAGTGCTGACAGCAGCCATGTAGTCGCTCGAGCACCCGTACGAGACTGAACGAGTGCCAATATTCAGACACGAGTCATTGGCGGCACACGCGTACTGGTTGATCAACGCGGTCTGCGTCGGACTTGCACACGAGCCAGCATCGAAGACAGACACAGCCGACCACAACGTAGACGTCGCACCAGCACCGAACACCTTCTTGTCGAGGAAACCATTCGCGTTAGCGGCGCACGAGTTGCCGGTTGCTTGAGCTGCCGTGACCGTGAAATCCACTCCGTCCGTCTCACAAGCCGAGGAATCCGAGTATGTCGTAACCAAAGCTGAACCATCTGCAGCACGAGTCGCTGAGTAACTTCCCGTCGCTGCTGCGTGGCATTTGCCGTCAGCCAAGTAGACCATAATTCCCTTCAGCTCCGTTGCATCACACGACTTGGTAGGAGTGTACGTGTGCACAGCAACGTATGGGCTGGAACCAAAGATTGTAGCCAAGTCCGCCGTGTACGTATCAGTGGATCCGCATCTGATGCTTGTGTAGGGCGCAGATTGTCCAGTACAAGAAGATGTTGCAGAGCACGCGTCGAACGCCACCACATCAGTCGACACTTGGACTGGAACCATCGGAGACTTGCAACCTGCTGCGCTCGAATCAAAGTACAGCGTCGATGTCAAGTATTGTGGCGTAACGCCGTTGCCATACGCCCGTTTGTTTGAAGCACACGCTCCTGGAGTTTTTACTGCAGTTGCAGTGAGAGTGCTATCGATCGGAGCGACACATCTTGGAGACGCTGCGTACGTCAAAATCTTTGCTGATTCATCGTCTTGGCGGGTGGCAAGGTAGCTGGTAAGTTTGCCTGTCTTGTGGCACTTGCCGTCAGCCAAATAGGTCTTAATGGAGGTGATGGGGTCGCAACTTCCCGAGTAGGTTTCCATAACCACGTACGGATTCGAGCCAAACATTGCAGCAATGTCACTTGGGTAAGCCAATGCTGAACTGCAAGAAGTACCAGTGAAAGGTGCAGCTGAACCAGTGCAGGTTGACGTTGGAGTGCAAGCAGCCACGGAGGCATCCACCAGTGATGGTACACCCGTCTTACAGTTGCCCGTGTTGGAATCATAGTTTACCGCCAATTTCAAGTACGAAGGTGTGGCCCCACCACCATACACCTTGGTGTTCCAAAGACACGATTTAGCAGTCACTTGGTTTGCAGTTACAGTCGTCGTTGTTGCAGGGCCGTCACAAACGCCGTTCCCGTATGCTTTAATCTGGGCATATCCATCCACTTGTCTGGTTGCACGATAACTCGTAGACGCAGATGTCTTGTGGCAAATATCGTCCGCCAGGTAGGCGCTGACACTCTTGAGCTCAGTAGCCGCGCAACTCTTTCCTTCGTTGTATGTCTCCACAACAACATAAGGGTTTGAGCCGAACAGAGTAGCGATGTCGTCCTTGTACGTCAAGATCGAAGTGCACGAAGTTCCAGTGTAGGGACCTGTGCCAGCACACGCAGTTGATGCTGTGCAGGTGCCAGTTGTCTTTGATGCCACGATCTGAGTAGGTACTGTAGAAGGCTTGCACCCGGCTGTGTTTGCACGAAGTTCCAGTGTAGGGACCTGTGCCAGCACACGCAGTTGATGCTGTGCAAGTGCCAGTTGTCTTTGATGCCACGATCTGAGTAGGTACTGTAGAAGGCTTGCACCCGGCTGTGTTGGAGTCGTAGGTCAACTTTGACGAGAAGACTGAGGTCGTCTTTCCATTGCCACTCACCTTCGTATCCAAAATGCCGTTGTCATCAGCCGCGCACGAGTTGCCAGTTGCTTGGGCTGCCGTCACTGCCAATACATTGCCGGTGTCAACGGTCACGCAGCTTCCATCGGTGTACGGAATAATTCTTGCCGAGCCATCCAATGCCCTCGTAGCAGCATAACTCTTGCTACCAGCAGCATGGCAAGCTCCATCTGCGATGTACGTCGCAATGGCGGAAAGCTCCACAGCTCCACATTTCTTGCCTGCGTTGTACGTCTCCACGATCACATATGGTGTTAAGACACCGAGAGTAGCTCCAATATCCGTCTTGTACTCTGCCAGATTGCTACTGCAAACAAGACCCGTCTTGGTGTTGACAATGCACCCATTGGTCGTTGGCGTGTCGATGCAAGGACCGAAACTATCGACCGTGGACGTCACGCCAATTGGCACATTAGAGGACGTGGTTTTGCAGGTCGTAGCAGCATCTGCGTACGTCTTGGTCGATGAGAAATACAAAGTCGGAACCCCCTGTCCATACACGAACGTGGTGCCGTGGCATTTGGTCTGCAGGGTTTCAGTCGTCGGGCTATCGGTGCAGTCGATCGTGCCATACGTCAGTACTTTCGCTGTTCCATCAGCTTTCCAAGCCGCTTGGTATCCTGTTGCACTGCCCGTCTTATGACACTTGCCGTCCGCCAAAAACGATCGGATCCCCGTCAATGCCGAAGCAGAGCACTGTGAACCGGTGTACGTCTCCACCGCAATGTACGGGTTCGTTCCATACAAAGCCGCCACATCCTTTGCGTGAGTTGCCGTTGAGCCGCACTTGACAGCTGAAACTGCACTCGAAGCACACGTCGCTGTCGCCACACAAGTGTCATCTGCCAACGCAGTTGAGACTTGGGTCGGGATGCCTTTACAACCAGCCGTATCGTAACTCACCGTCGACTTGAGAGCGAAAGGTCCACCACCAGATACCACCATATCGTTCGCACAAGTACCGATTTGAGATGCAGTCACAGTAATTGTAATTGGGACTTCAGCTGTTGGTGCTTCCGTCGGAGCATCCGTCGGTGCGGTAGTTGGTGGCGTAGTTGGTCCAGCAGTCGGAGCAATAGTCGGAGCATTAGTCGGTGCGGTCGTTGATCCAGCGGGAGCCTCTGTCGCCGGTGCCTCAGTCACAACTGGAGCAACACCGCACGTCGCCGATGTCACGTAGCTGGTAATAGTAGCCGAACCATCAGCTTTTCTGGTTGCTGAATAGCTGGACAAGTCGCCCGTCGCATGACATTTGCCATCAGCCAAGTAGCTCGTGATGTTCTGAAGTTTACTGGCAGCACATTCGCCCTCAGCTGCATACTTCTTCACTGTTACGAAAGGGCTCGAAGCGAACAACGTCGTCATGGCTGCGTTAAGCGTCAAGGTCGAAGAGCATGACGTGCCGGTGAGGTGCGTGGCACTGCCACCGCATGAGTTTGATACTGTGCATTGACTCGCATCGCCGGTGGTTGTCAACACCTGAATAGGGACTGCAGGCGGTGAACAATCTCCTGTAGCCGAATCGTAGATAGCTTGAGACGTGTACACTGAAGGAGTGACCCCGCTTCCACCAATCCTCGTATCAAGAATTCCACTATCGTCATCCACACACGAATTCCCAGTGACTTGCGCCGTCGTGGCCGCCAAAACCTTATCCTCCGTCTTACAAGAGTCGTCTGTGTACGTAATCAGCACAACGGATCCATCGGACGCGCGGGTAGCAGCATAACTTGTAGCCCCAGTCGTCTGACAGCCACCGTCTGCCACGTACGCCGTAAGGCCAGTGAGTGCACTTGCCGCACAGTTCTTGCTCGGGGTATAAGCTTTCACGATCACGTACGGCTTGGAGCCAAATGCTGCAGTCATATCAGCCTTGTATGTCGATAGAGAGCTGCACATTGTACTAGTGTATGGTGCGGCATCGGGGCATTTGTCAGTCTTCACACAAGTATCAACATTGCTGACCGTCGTTGTAACTTGACTCGGTACTCCAGGCGATTGACAGTTTTCAGTATTGGTAGCATAAGTCTTGGTCGAAGTCAAGAACCATGGTGTCACTCCTTCTCCATACACTTTGGTATCAACGATGCCACTATCGTCGGTCGCACACGAGTTACCTGCAGCCTGTTTAGCGGTGATAGCTTGGGAGACTCCCGTGCTTTCAGTGCAAACAGCGTCCGTGTAAGACGTGATCTTCAATGATCCATCAGCAGAACGCGAGGCACGATAACTTGCAGCAGCATCAGTCGCGTGACAGACACCATCAGCCAGATACGTCGTGATCCCAGTCAGCTCAACATCATCACAGCTTTTGCCTGCGGTATACGCTTCCAGGATGATGTACGGACTCGTCCCGAACGTTGCCGCCAAGTCGCTCTTGTACGCCGATACAGTACTGCATTGTTTACTAGTGTACGGCGCAGCTTTGCCACCACAGACACTCGTCGGCGTGCATTTATCAAGTTTCCCCACCGTCGTTAACACTTGAATGGGAACCGCTGGGGCACTGCAACTGCTCGCCGTAGTCGCGTAGCTTCTCGTAGAAGTCAAGAACAAAGGAGTAGCCCCATCACCGTACACCACCCTGTCATTGGCGCAGGTACTCGCTTGACTTGCTGTCACCGTCACATCTACTCCGGTATCCGTAGCACAAGAGGCCGAGTCGGTGTACGTCGTGACCGTTGCTGAATCATCCGCTGCTCTCGTTGCCACGTAGCTCGTTTTAGCTCCCGTTTGGTGACACTTACCATCCGCCAAATACGATACGATCCCCTTGAGTTCTGCCGCAGCACAATTCTTCGCTTCATTGTACGTCTCGACAACAACGTACGGGTTTGAACCGAACAACACATCAACGTCTGATTGGTACGTCAAAATAGACGAGCAGTAGGTGCCTCCAGCATACGGGGGTCCCGTGCTACCACAACTGCTTGCTGCCGTACATGAAGTCGCTTTGGTTGTCACGATTTGAGTCGGTACAGCAGGAGACTTGCAACCTCCCGTGGTTGAGTCGAAGAAGAGTTTCGATGAAAACACTGAGGCTGTGATCCCATTACCACTCACCTTGGTGTCCAGAACACCATTCACGTCATTAGAACACGAGTTCGCCTTCGACTGCGCAGCCGTCACCGTCAATACTACTCCGGTTGAGGAGCAGTCACCCGAGGTAGCGTATGTGATGACAGTAGCTGAACCATCAGCCATTCTCGTTGCAACATAACTCTTCGCACCAACCGCACGGCAAGAACCATCCGCCACATACGTCGCAATATCCGTGAGTTCACTGGCTGCGCACTGCTTTCCAGCACTGTACTTCTCCACAATCACGAAGGGAGTAGCCGATGAAAGAGCTGTAGTCATATCCGTCTTGTAGCTGGCGAGAGAACCACACACCACACTGGTAGTGGTACCAGTCTGATCACGAAGGGAGTAGTCGATGAAAGAGCGGTAGTCATATCCGTCTTGTAGCTGGCGAGAGAACCACACACCACACTGGTAGTGGTACCAGTCTCACAGCTCACTTCAGTAGAAGTCGTAGGTGTTGGGACGCAGGAAAACTGGTTGCTTACTTCCGTCACCACACCTGTTGGAACGGTCGGAGGCATACACTTGGTGGTGGCATCAGGGTACGTTTTCGTTGTCTTCAAATACACTCGCGTCGCTCCAGAACCGTACACCACTGTCTTATCGGTGCTACACACGTTGTCCGTAACCTGATCAGCAGTGATGGTAATAACAGACTGTGGCGAAGTGCAATCAGCTGCGCCGAACGGATAGATCTTGGCCGAACCGTCCAAATTCCGTACAGCTTGGTAGCTCGTAGCGGCACCCGATTGGTGGCAAATTCCGTCAGCCAAGTAGGCCGTAATGGTCGATAACTTGGTCGCGGTACAGGCCGCATCGGTGTACGTCTCCACGACTAAGTACGGGTTGGCGCCAAAGATGGTTGCAATATCACTCTTGTACGTCGAGACTGAACCACACACTTTACTGTTGTAGGGCTGCGCCGAAATGACACAGGCGGTTTCTGGCTTGCAAGTATCAATGTTACTCGTTGTAGTCGTGACTTGAACTGGCAACAATGTCGTTTTGCAAGCACCAGCCGTAGTAGCATTGTAGATCTTCGTTGAAGTCAGGTATAACGGAGTGACCCCAAAGACAGTCACTTTGGCGTTTTGAGAACACGTATCCAGACTCGACGTCTCCTTTACCACCGCTTCACCAGTGCTACAGATTGCATCGGTGTACGTCTTAATCGATACTGAACCGTCCGCTTTGTAAGTTGCCCGATAAGACGTCGTTGTCGAGGTCCATTTGCGGCATACACCATCTGCCAAAAACGTCTTGCTGGTCTCGATCTCCGCAGCAGGACAATTGACATTAGCACCGCTGTACGTTTCCACAACAACGTATGGAGTTGAACCATAAATGGTCGCCATGTCCGTCCTGTAGGACGATACAAAGTTACACAACGTGCTAGTAGTTGCCGGGAAGGTCGACCCAGCACAAGCTGCCGTTGTCTTACAAGATGCGTGGAACGGGTCCACAATCGCCGCAGAGACCACATTTGGTACAGTTGGCGACTTGCACGCGCCGACTGAGGAATCGTAAGTCTTCGTGGACAGGTAGAATGTGGAGGTTGTCCCACTGCCGTACGTTTTCGTAGTACCATCACATGTGCCACCGGCTGTGGCGCCTGTAAGCGCTACTAAATCTGCTCCAGCGGTACCAGCAGTAGCACATGCCGCGTCCGTGTAAAACTGAATTTTACCCGTGTCGCCCGTGTTGCGTACAGCTTTGTAACTAGTCGTCGCATCCTTCTTGTGGCAGTTACCGTCCGCCCAATACGTCTTTGACGACACGAGGGCTGTTAGAGCACAATTAAGTCCAGTGTACGTCTCCAACGTCACGTATGGCGTTGAAGTGAACACAACGCTCAAGTCACTTCTGTACGAATCAACGGGGTTGCAAGAGGTGCTGGTATACGGGAAGGCCGATCCAGCACAGGACGTCGTCGTCTTACAGGTTGCGGCCACCGGATCCACTTTGACCGCCGATACCAAGGTTGGAGCTGCTGCTGTAGTACACGAACCAGTCGTGGAATCGAAGGTTTTAGTCGACAAGAAGAAGACCGGAGTGATACCGGCGCCGTACACTTTCGTAGTACCAACGCAGGTGTCGTGTTGGGATGTCGTGATACTCAATAAATCCGTGGCAGCAGTGCCGGGCGTAAGACAGGCCGTATCCGAGTAAAACTGAACTTTCGCTGAGTTGTCCGAGTTACGTGCCGCCCTGTAGCTGGTTAAGAAATCCTTTTTGTGGCAGTTGCCGTCCGCCCAGTACGACTTGATACCGGTGAGGGCAGCACACGCGGAACCGGTATACGTCTCCACAGTCACAAATGGTTTTGAGGCGAATACAGGAGTAATGTCAGTCAGATACGTCGTTGAAGAGCTGCACAGCGTACTGGTGGTCTCGGTGGCAGAACAAGTGTCGGTTGTCTTACAAGTTGCATCAAGAGGGTCAACTTTTACTGCTGAAATCAGGTTCGGTACCTCAGTCGTTGGTTTGCACAAGGTTGCTGACGAGTCGTACGTCTTCGTCGAGAGTAAGTAGACTGGACTTGTCCCGTAGCCATACACTTTCGTAGTGGTAACGCAGGTGTTATCTTGGGCCGCCGTAATACTCGTTAGATCCGACGCCGCGGTACCCGGAGTAACACACGCCACATCTGTGTAAAACTGAACCTTGGCCGACTTATCCGCATTGCGTACAGCTCGGTAGCTACCAGAACCGTCCGTCTTGTGGCAGTTACCGTCCGCCATATACGTCTTTGACGACACGAGAGCGGTAGAAGCACAACCGCTACCGGTGTACGTCTCTACCGTCACGAAAGGGTTCAAGTTGAACTCAATAGTCATATCCGCCAGATACGTGGCGGACGGACTACATAACTTACTGGTTAAAGAGGCACAAGTTGTCGTAGTCGTACAGGCATCGAATGGGTTGGGCAAGGCCGTCGCCGTTACCACGTATGGTACTGCATTTGGTGATTTACAATCGCCAGTAAGGGATTCGTAAGTCTTCGTCGACTGCATGAAGATCGAGGTTGTTCCCGAGCCGTACACCTTTGCATCAGTAGAGACACTGTTGATAGTAGTAGTAGTGCACGTGTTTGCTTGTCCCAAAGGCACAATTTTCGTAGGGTCGCCAGTCGTGATACACCCCACGTCCTTATAAAACCGCACCTCCGCCGAGGTGTCAGCTTTCAGTAGTAGTAGTGCACGTGTTTGCTTGTCCCAAAGGTACAATTTTCGCAAGGTCGCCAGTCGTGATACACCCCACGTCCTTATAAAACCGCACCTCCGCCGAGGTGTCAGCTTTGCGCATAGCTTTGTAATAGGCTGAGTCTCCCGCATTGGCCGCTTTATGGCATTTGCCATCCGCCCAATAGACATCGACTGAGGTCAACTTTCCTATGGCACAACTGAAACTAGTTTCATAGTTCTCGATAACCACATAGGGATTCGTTGTGCCGAACAGGGCTGCGACCTTCGTCTTGATGAATTCACCGTTTGCGGTACCATCAGCAGTTGAACAACTTTTGGCTGGATAAAGAGAGCTTGATCCCGTACACGTCTCCGTCCACGTTAGGGCAGTGCAAGTTGAGTCTTTCGCAGCCGTCACAATCGAAGGGGGCGACGTCGTTGGAACATGAGCCGTACACGAAGCTGATGAGCCGTATACAGCAGAGACGTCCAAAGAAACAGTGGTAGCATCAACTGTGCCTACAGCTGCTAACAGAAGCGCAAACGCGCTAAGGCTTTGAAGCCTGAGGGGCTTCATTACAGTAGCTGGTCGCTTGAGTGGGGTGAAGTTCAAGTTCTGCTGCTCGCTCGGGTGAAGTCGCTGTCAGAACTCGGCGAGTTCGAAAATGAATGAAAGGAAGAGGAATGCGGCGACTTCACGAGGTTTCATATCGCGCCGCTTTAGGAAAAGATTTTGAGGCCGTTGCGACTGAGTGACCATTGCCAAGCGGCACCCCTTAACGGACAACTGAGCTAAAAACACACGTTTTCAAGTGAAACAGCCTTGTGGTATATTCAAGCCAACCTTTGCTGTATTTAGTAGTGAAAGCTCATCTTACTCGCTACGTTGTGTGTTTCGGCCATGATGGCATTATCTTTATTTTATACAACGACAGCGCTAATGACGTCCTGTGTAGTCAATTACACTTAGCGCCGGTTCAAATTAGGGAAGCAACGGATAAATCTAGCAGTAGTTGCTGAATTGGGACTTCCACAGATTTTTGACGGTTGCGAAACCTGTTCCAATCAAAGATCATTTCTACAAACTTTACATCTGTGTAAGAGAACCCTTTTCTATAGATACACAATTTCACCCGGAAAATCGCCAGAAACACATGTAACGCCCATAGACAGGTCTCTTTCTTCATATTTCAAAATAGATTACCGTAAGAACGATGATACAGGTACAAACGAAACGTGATATAGCCGTGCGAACCTACTACTGTACTCAGTCTCAAAAATGATGTCTCATCCCACTATTATTTTCGTCCAAACCACTATTATTTTCGTCTAAAGAAATGTCCTCGAAGGTTATACTATGTTTCAGTGTGGATGAATATCATTAAATTTCCGACCACATTTGAATTTACTATTGACTTTATTGACCAATAGGATGAGTGTGCCCACTATTATTTTCGTCCAAAGAAATGTCCTCGAAGGTTATACTACCTTATGTTTCAGTGTGGATGAATATCATTAAATCTCCGACCACATTTGAATTTACTATTGACTTTATTGACCAATAGGATGAGTGTGGTGATATTAAACCCTTTATTAGCCCATGAAATCGGACAAATGCAACATTTAGGACCAATACGAGAGTAGATGGACGCGTGAAGCTGCCACATCCACCTCTTCGACGTATCGGGTCGGAGGGAGCAGCGCTGATATAGATATCACTCTACAAACACCAAGTCATTCGCATATTTCACGAATAACACCCAAGCTCCGACATCTCCGACCAAAGTGAGTCTGATCGATCGCACCTGACAATACGAAGCGTGCTCGTGAGAACGCAGCGCGATCGTTTTTGAAGCTCCTCGAGGAGGAAGAGGTTACCTGGGAGTACCATCAGTGCATGCAGCGCGAGAATGCACCTCTTGTCTTGGAGTCTGTAGTGGACAAGTTCGGCATGCATCTCCCTTTCAAGGGGGGGGGGCGAAAGGGTAAGCTCTTAGCTCGACACTCAGGGGGGGCGAAAGGGTAAGCTCTTAGCTCGATACTCAGTCATGCAGTACTTTCGACCGGTCATGAACTGGTTGCTGGAACAATTCCCACAACATCGAGCAGCCGTCGACAAGAACCTACTCAAGAAGGAGCAGACGCTGGAGCGCCATTGTATGAAGCGTGGTTCAGGAGCGTTTGTCAACAAGGCTCCAGCATGTACAAATTCGGCTCTAAGAAAATGATGAAGTATTTGTATTCTACTGCGGTTACTGGTGCTGACTACGAAGATGCGGCGCTGTTGTGTCTGCTTTTGTTTCTCTTCGGGCGCGCATCGGCCTCACAATGCTGCGGAATGCTAACCTGTCTATCGGCTCGGGCGGCATATTTTTCGTCCGTTTCATCCGCACCAAGACTTCTGAAGAGCAAGGTCTCTCCCTCTTTCCTGACGAAGACTTCACCACGTGTCCTCTGCTTGCCATTGCGCTCGCTCTTGTGATACACTCATCGCCGAATTGTTTATGTGCTGAGCCAACTTCCTGAGCAGACGGCTGTTTCGCAGTCCACGTTGGCTTCGGCAACTCCGCTCATCGACGTATTCGATCACCCAGAGGTTGCGGACTCTTCACCAATACACCGACCGCTGGTGAAAAGAAGGAAAGAGCCCAGATGCCGCTCCTGGTGTGCACAGCTACATCAACCGTGCTCTTGATCGGGTCGCGGCAAAAGCAGACGCATCCGAGCGCTTGAAATCTCACTCGTGTCGGCGTGGAGGAACGTAGCACGCAAAAGGGGCTGGATTGTGTCTACAGTGTATCTTCGACCGAGGGGCATCGAACATGACAGCGACGAACAGGACTTCGCGAACGTCTTCAATACACCGTCCGAAGACAACAAAGCTGCTCGGATTTTGAGTGGGCGATACCCCGAAAATAGTCGTCTCAATCCTATCGATCGATGTTTTCTATTCCGATACCCAGACGAAGATACGAGCTGTTGCGACAGCGCTCTTCAACACGTCTCACGGGCTCATGACTGCACAGTACAACGTGAACGGAAGGGTTATTGAAACGCTCATCATTTACGTGCTGCGTCATTATCCATCGCTGAAGCGGCTCAAGGAAGATGGACTTGTAGTCACACGTCTGGAAGTGTGCGTCATTCAGCAAGGTCACTCCGTCAACGAGTTTCTCGCTCTGCCATCACATCTAGCCTACAAACAAATCCCACCAAGGCTCGACAGCACGAGTGACGTCACAAAGCATCTAATTTTTCTTCACCAAGCCGCCTTAATTGAACAATAAATCAACGAGTGCAGCAACAAACCCGAAGGACGTCTGGTTCTCTTGGTATGCGCATCTGGGATTCATCCAATAGCTCCACCAAACACACGAGATCCACCGGCAAATTGGTTGCTGCGTTCATGAAGCTTTTTCTACCAACGGTTTCGTGCTTGACGAGTAGTCTCCGCAGTATCGTGACGCTGTGTTGGAGCTAGGCGATGTCGCCGAGAAGCGGCTACTGTCGTTTCTTGTCGAGCACAACATTAAAGACCGCGGAGCACAAAACATCATCAAGTCCATGCGCAAGCTTCAGAAGGCAGGTCATCTAAACACACAACCAACGATACAGACAACTTCAAGCCGCCGGGCGCATTCATGATCCTTCCCCTGCGCATTCTACAAACATCATTGCGTCAATAAGCACTGCGTAATTACGCGTAAATACACCTCTGTGATGTCCAAGCCATTCATTGACGCGTGTCCGTGTCTTCATGCTGGTCTTGCCACTTGCCTCTTGCAGCTCCAACGCGTACAATGCAGACACCATGCCTTCAATCAAGCCTACCAAGAACGAGATCAGCTCCGCTAATGAGTTCAAGACTCTGTGCATCGCTGCCAGCAAGGATCACAAGCTTCGTATTAGCGATGAAGAGATTCGACATATCCGACTTACCATGATCACGGTTGTATCCTCCCCCAGCTTGCTGTCTGAAACAGTCCAAGTCGTAATATCCGACTTACCATGATCACGGTTGTATCCTCCCCCAGCTTGCTGTCTGAAACAGTCCAAGTCGTGTTCTTTGCCTTGGCCGAGCGGAAGAAGCGTCGTGCAACCCTCGACGACTTACACGAGTGGCTGCTTGAACCTGCTGTAGCTAGCGTGGGAGACTCTGGCGAAGGGATGGCGAAGAGAACAAGCACTACACCCGCAAGATACTCACATGGAAGCGCGAGAGCCGGCAGACGTATACTACCTCGTCGAATGACAGCCTACGTGGGAGTCGCGTGAAACCCTCCACGAGTTCGTCGTTGCTGCCTTAGAGAAGGAGCACCGTCTTCTAGTCCGCAAAAAGTTCTTCGAGGACGAGGCTGTGGAAGACAACTCGATAAACGATACAGAGGCATAAGGCACGAGAAAGGTATGGAGCAAACGTGGGTGTATTAGGTTATCATTAGTAGAGATCTAGTAGATCCGTATTGAACATTCTTATAAAACCTTGCTTTTGGGGTTGTACCCACGCCAGACCAGCTAGCCAGCCGTAATTACGCGTAAAAACCAGTGTAAAAAGGCCGATTTTCGGATTGGCATCTCATTACCTAATTCGCTATTGCTACTGAACATGTCTCCGATGCGATTAAATTTCCTTATTAGAAAACGCTGTTTTCTCAGCACACTGGCCGTTTTAGAATCCGATGCGATTAAATTTCCTTATTAGAAAACGCTGTTTTCTCAGCACACTGGCCGTTTTAGAACCTAAGAATCCGCCTACTGACTTCCTACAAACCGCCTTTAACACGGTCAACCAAATTTTTAGCCCCCCCAAACACTTCCATAATCCGCACATACAAACACAATATACACAATTCTGTCTTGGCTTTATCCCGATCGGAGCTCGTCGGAGGTCGGAGATTTTATGGTATGAATGATATTGTGTGCTTGTTTTTATGCTTGCTGCGACAGAATTGCGGTTGTTTTCCCGGTTTTTCGGTCACTGATTTTGTCATCCCGAATGCAAATATAACCAAGGTATGTGCCAAAACAGCGTATAACTCGCAAACCCGCACAAAACAAAGCGAACGTGACAAAACACGTATATAAAAGCCCACTATGGGACATCATTTTGAGACTGAGTAGTTCAGTCTACCGGTAGTACAGTTAAGGCCAGTGCTACAGTCTGGTTATCGACTTCATGTATAGTCTAGGGTTATGTCCTGTTATCGTCCATTACGTATTTATTTTCACGTGGCAAGATATTTTCGGGTTTATATTTGATGTGGAGAACTGCGTGTGTCAATCTAGCTCAAGTGCACAGTAGTAGAGGAAACACAATGGTAGAGTACAAAGAGAAGCACGATATTTGCTTCCAGACTTAGGTACGCTAGCGTGGTTTTGACCAAGATAAAATGTTATATTTTAGTCAAGAAGTAGTATCTCAGGTATGAGATTAAAAAATAGTGCAACCGACACTAGTCTACCGGTTCTAGTCGTCCGACCACCATACGCTCTCTGGTTTATCTGCCAGTCTTCATGGACGTATAACACGTCCTTGCCTTCTTCAGCAGATTTTGAATATGAGAGTTTTGTATACGGCTAACGGTCTCACGAATCCTCAAGACATATTGGCCTGATAGCTTCTCAATATTCGATCCATACTCCCCAGCTATTGAGTGATATTATTTCGGTGGTTCTACTTTAACGGTTGAGAAGCAATTTACACGATACAAGGCAAGGCATACGTGGATGCCACTCTATCCGGCGCTGTCGATTCCAAACCAAGAATAAACAGCACGAGAGAAGGGTGACGAATTTATCACAGCAAAAGAGCGCCACTGAAACATGCAAAAAATACCTGCTCAGTCGATGTCCATGCATCCAGAATTCGTCAGGCATCGCCGCCGCAACGTGGAGGTCTTCTAAGGTGTCACACCTACACGCCACCAGACTTTTGTTGTAAGCGACTTAGACGTCGCCAGAGGTGCTCTCCTCCATTTCCTTCCCGCGTCTCGTTTTCTAACTTATCGGTGGCAACCGCTGGTCCTAGGCTACACAGAATTCATTGACTAATAAAATGCGCATATCGTACATACACGGACAAGAAATGGATCAATACCTGGACTATACATGAAGCCGAAACATATTACGACGAATTAATGTGAAATAAATATTGATGTGACACTTAATCTTTATCTCCCAATGAGACTTCTCGTAGGCTTTTGATCCTACTAGTACGCCATGTAAAACAAAATTGTCGGCCTTACAAGCAACCGCCACGTTCCTCACTTAGATTATCGGCAAGCTAAGATATCAGTGATTCTCAGAGTTCGTTTTGAGATTTGTCTAAGGCCTTTAACATTTGAAGTACTGCTGGTCGGATCTCCATTAATTAGCAAGTCTAAGAAGCCCCGAGGCAAGTCAGTGTTGTGCACGCTGTGCGCAAAGAGTCTTGGCTTCTGGAGACTGTTGCTCCACGGCACTCACCCTTGTAGAGCCGGAATCAACAGTTTAACCTCACGATGACCAGACCACACAGATGCAAGATCCAGCTTACACGACGTTTATACTGAGTTATTGCGCGACTCAAATGCTGCTTTTTTAACGAGGTTGGATGCGTCTGGCCGCTCGTCAAGTAAAGAGGAGGTTTTTGACAGTGACAGCGACACCATTATAGATGCAAGCGAAGATGACGGTTGTGTTATGTGTCCAGGCCGTCGCTGTAAGCCCTGTAACTCTGTACTTTTTACCAAGGTCCTCAAATACAGCCTCGGTGGACTCGTTTAAATATGACCGTCATCGGCGATGAAACCTTTGTCAAGTACTTCTATTGGATGTACCCTCTCCAAACTTTGTAATCTACTCTTTCATACACACACTAACATTTCGGAAGGCAGAAATTTCGAACAATAGCGGAAGGCAAGTGGATTGGCTTCAATTAGCTAGGTCAGTGGACCCTCGTGCTGTTCCACTGCGATCTTACTGGGGGGGCAAACCTGGCTTTGTGGGTCACCGCCCAATTATGGTGGTCGCTTGGTATGTCTCGTCACTGCTTTGAACAAAGTCTCTACTGTATGGTTTACTGGAGACACTCTAAGTAACGATCTGCAGCGGGGCTGCCGTAGACTTTAGAGTAGAGGAAGGCTTATGAGTCTTAAGCAGGTTAGTAACCTTTAAGTTCTATACGAGAACTTATTGCGAGCGTAAGACAGTAGCTTACAAACTCCAAGAGTAATTAGGAGTATTTACTTATAAAGCAAGCGACTGAACTCTCCATGTCAAAAGATTATCGACACGAGACGAGCTGGCAAAAACCCATATTCCGTTTGCCATGCTTTGGAGGAGCTGCGATTCATAAGTTAGAGGTGTGGGAAAACTTGAAGCTAACGTTGGTGACATCAAAAGCACAAGGAGAGATGAATGCGAGGAATCTGTGTTTTTGCTGTGATATATTTCGAGCCCCACCACTACTGTGCGGCAGCGGTAAACTTCGAGGAATGTACAATTACGATTTGTGGCTCGCAGCAGTCGAGCGATCAATTTCTTGCGCTTCAAACACATCTCGGCTCAGTTTTAGCTCCTATGCCGCCGAAACTAGCATCCAAGCGCTACAGGTTTAAACAGGTCGAGTGGGTCACTCAGGTGGATAATTTCATATGCGGGGTCTTCGTGCTTATGCCCTTCGAGCTCATGGTCTTTCAGGTCGAGCCACGTGGGCTGGACACGGCAGTAGCTATGAAATACTTCAGGTACAGGTTCCTTAGCCACATAGAAAGTTTAATATAAGCGCATGCCCTTTTCGTTCAATCTAGTTCAGTGCATTTTGCGAGTCCGTCCTATTTAAGTGTGACGGCTGCCGTAAGGCGTAGTACAGCAAGCTCAAACACTTAAAGAAATTTACGCGCTGGGGGATTCGAGGGCATAGTGAAGATTGGATCTTTACACCGACAAACACTCCTGTTCTAAGCATATTTTTTACCTTTATCCAGGACGCTCTACGCAAAAGTGTATCGACTCTGAAGAAAAAATTGATCGATAAATGATGAGTGTATCCAACACATGGCAGGCTATCCACACGATCGATAATAACGTGTGTCAGAGTGGGTGCGAGTGTGTACATTCACACTCTTAGAGTGTGCACGTAGTCTCTTTCACAGTTTCACTTCTGAATTTTCAAAACCTATTATATCGCCTTTTTCGAGCTATATCGTTTTGACGTGTTCGTGCCCGTAATTTTGCTTTGAAATACAACGTTCGCCCGAGAGTAAGATTACAGAGCCATGTCGAACACGGCCTAAGTGTATTACATTTATAACATGTCTGTACCCGAACTTCAGATAACAATAACTTGTTGTAGGAGGGTGTGTTTTGTGATTGAATCGTTACTACTGAAGGCGATGAGATGATTCTATGAGCCAGTTTAATATTTCATGACCCTTATGACCCTTTTTTATGTAGTACTTGCTATTGGCCCCCAAACAGATTTTTCCCGCGGGTATCGAAAATAGATTTATTGTTTCAAACTTGCTATTGGCCCCCAAACAGATTTTTCCCGCGGGTATCGAAAATAGATTTATTGTTTCACACCCATGACTTTCTCAAGGACGTCGTCAGCTTTGAACTTGCTCGTGGCGAACCACTTGTTAAAATGCGCTTTGTCGCGACTGCTCTTGGCTTCCATGCGTCTTTACCCAATATGATCATTGTCGTCACGTTATTCTTGCCAAAAACGGATGCGCTTTGTCGCGACTGCTCTTGGCTTCCATGCGTCTTTACTTAATATGATCATTGTCGTCACGTTATTCTTGCCAAAAACGGTGGTAAGTGCCGTCAGCATTCCACCTTCAGGGTTCCGTTTGTTCAACGTAGAGACATACTGGTACCAAACCTTAAAGCTTGAGTTTGGAAAGAGAAGAACTTCACCACCATTTCATTTTCGATGAAATCTTTCTTTCCAATAGAAACTTTGCTGAGACCCAACGTCTTGGAGGCATTTCTAATGATTCGTCGCTGGAGCTAGATCTTTTTGCCGTCAATGACTTAATGGTGTTCTCCAGTCCGAGAATAGAAACCCCGTAAGCTCACAAACATCTCTTGGTAAGGGTGTTTTTAGGTTCGTAGGTCGGAATGGCACGACGCGTCAACTTTGACTCTGTTGAGATGTATGATGAGGATAGCGTTGTCGGTCGCTAC
>JAIKVB010000747.1:1138-19766 GCA_024679045.1 Phytophthora brassicae
GTCAGCCACAATTGCTTCATAAAGTTGTCTCTTTCTATTATGTATGGTACGCCACGAAGGCGTGGTTTCTCGTCGTCCAGCTACTCAGCCACAATTGCTTCAAAGTTGTCTCTTTCTATTATGTATGGTACGCCACGAAGGCGTGGTTTCTCGTCGTCCAGCTACGCATTTCGTAGTGGTGCCGCAGTTAATTCACACTGGCAACTTCTGCGACGAGTTCTCATACGGAGCAGAAAACAGGACGGCGAATGGAATGATGTCGGGAATGTCCGTATCGCTTGGCGTAATCGCAGCAGGGTCGGTGGTGCCGCTCTTGGTACCGCAGTTGCAGTTCCAGCTGGGACCACTGCAGTAACTACAGGATTCACCAATGCAGCGGAAACACGATCGGGAATGTCCGTATCGCTTGGCGTAATCGCAGCAGGGTCGGTGGTGCCGCTCGTGGTACCGCAGTTGCAGTTCCAGCTGGGACCACTGCAGTAACTACATGTACAGGATTCACCAATGCAGCGGAAACACGCGCCAATCGACTCGAGACAATTGCAGTCGCAGTCCCAACTCCCGCAGTCGCAACTTCCGCAGTCGGCCATCTAGAAGAATAACGTACTGTAACTTGGCTTATTTGAGTATGAGCGCCCGAAAAAAGCGTAAGCACGATGGATTTTACCGTTCGCACCCATGGGTACAGCCTATGGTATTATACGTTGACTGTCAGCTGGATATTGAAACCATAAAATCTCATCAGCTCAAGGGCATGCAAAAAGTGCTCAAGCAATGAACCATATTTGAGTAGGCAAAATAGTCACACATTGAAGTGTCGTTAGGTATCGAATTTAAAAATAGTTTACCACGCTCGTCTCAACCTTCATTTACTTCATACCCCGGATTCTGCTGCTCATATTTATTTGCGAGACTTGTAGTTGAACCGATATATCGATCGACGCACAACCGCAGTCGTTATATCTACTGGAGCAATGCTGTTTGTTACAAGAGGATCGTTGCAGATCCTGACAGGTTACAGTTTTCTGAGTCATTTAGCCTAAAATCCGGCGCTAAAACTTTACCGATGTCCCTGATTTTATTCTGCTACGTACTACATGTAGAGTACCGGTATCAGGATGTACATTAAATCGCTTTAACCAAGAAATTTTGCTTTCCACCTCATCAATCCTTCGTGTTAGCCGGTCTGTCAGCCTTGTTCTATGTAGCTTCTGTATGCACTGAGAAGTTACATATGCCGCCATTGCGACCCACCCCCGGTCATTTAAGTCTGAAAAATGTTGAATCATTGCTAACAATAAAAACCGTTACGACTGAAATACGATATGATTGTATCGTTTTCCGGCTACGAAATAGTTCGGGGTAGTAATTGAATACGGTCTGTAACCAGGACCTTCGTTTTTCTGGTGCTACAGATCATAACAATTTGCTTTGAAATACATGAACAACCTTCACCCCAAATTTCCGCTAGGGGCATTGCGAGTAGTAGAGAGTTGGCCGACACAAAACAGCTCGTTCTTCATCATCTTATAGCTTCTAGGACACTATTAAATGCTTGAACGTCGAATGAAGGTCGAATGAAGAACTCAATTGGGTTAGCGACAATTGATGCTCTAGCCACTCCATTGCTGGTAGGAATTTTAGAAAGTGAAGGTGACACTCTCGGGATATGATGCTGACCGTCATTTGTCAGCCCCGACAATGAGTATACATAGCTCATTAAGATACTAATAGTAGTAGAACTGAAGTCGACATCTCGCACCGTATGCAACTGATGACGCCATTTGTCTTTGTCGGCCGCGAGTCTGCTAAGCCTTTTACTAAATAACTGCTTCAGAGTACTTAAGTATTTGATTGGTCTTAACAAACGTACAACCCGCCCCCGATAGAACAATAACTTCTGGGTAACTCTCAATTTAGTTGTCCATTTCCAGTCCACAATTAATTCTTTAGCTCGGTTAATCAACGGTAGAATCTGAGAAAATTAAATATTTTGAAAGATCTAAAGGCTGCCTTGCGTGTTTCACGGTCCTGGCGCAGAGAGACATTTAAATTTTAAGCAAATCTTCGAAAACAAGTAAATGTTTCAGCTCCCGCATTGGCACCACAAGTTGAACTGTGGAACTTAAATCTAAGGAATTTCGATCTGGACAGGTGCGTTGGGTTCGCTTCTGATTAACCAAAAGACCACCGAGTTCTTCACTTTCCAATCTTCATCGCAGCCCTCACAACAAACGAAAACTTACTAAAATGTGTCTGAATGACATTTTCTGCTTTACATGCGGTGCTTGCTGTACGTCGTACTGCATTGGCTCGAGAGAAGAGATGAGAAGCGATGAAAAACGTCGCCGCCAAACACCCAAGAAACACGTCAACTACGTTGCGCCAGTTGCTGTCTCGCGTGGACCACCACGGAAATTCATCCAGCAACCAGGGCGTCGATCTGTCTATGCCCGCCATCCTCAATGTGGCAACGTCATTTAACAATAAAATACAATCCTTTTACATTCGGTCCGTGAGTTTTGCCTGTTTACTGTCCAATATCGAGTGTGAAAATACGCGACGTGTGTGAACTTAATGTTTGTAAGGAAGCTTCAACGTGCCCGTCTCATTCTAAGCTGTTAGTCATTTTAGTGACCCTTTTCAAGTCGCTGGGATTGCAAAACCCCTGACATAGGAGGAGATAAAGCACTGTATAATCCAAGGCCAAAAGCCAGAACATTCACAACGTCGACGATTAATAAATAAAGCATACTTTTGCGGGAAGGTTTCGTAGTTAACGCGTTTGGGGGAGCGTCTTGTATTGTATTTAAAAGTCTTCATCACACTGACGACACCACCATCTTTCCACTTCGCTTCGCTTCGTCACGGCGCCATCCACGTCTTTAAACGTTCGACACCGACGATTTGTCTAGAGTTGTCGACTGACTGCTTGAGCCCCACCGGATTTCCGATCCTCAGCAAGAATTTCTTCCGAAGCTTCGTCACCTCGTTGCTGTCGTAGCTGAAGGTTTTGTTTTTGTGCCGCCTCGGGACAAAGTAGCAGGAATTCCAAGCACGAAGGAATGTTTTGTCACCATCTTCTTTCCTTACTGTCCATCCCACAAGGACGTTTTAGAGATCTTGAGTTAACTCATGTCCAACCCTACAACGGACAATGTTGCTAAGCTTAAAGGTGCTTCCTAGGGAACACACGCGAAAACGTTAGCTAAGCCGTTTACCAGTTGATCATTGAGGGGTTAGAACGCTTGCTTCAATTGCGTAGATATATGTAACTTCAATAATGATAATTGCATGGAATCAGCTGCTTTCCACGACGATGCGGTGGCTCCAGACGCATCGAGATTTTGTGGTCCTTGAGCTTTCGAGTGACCCGCCACGATGTGGTCCACATCGCCTTTAAACGCTCTTGGCGATCGGGAATCGAGTCACGCGATTGCTTATGTCATGCGCCACAAAATAGCTTCAAGTTACAAATCAGCACACAATAATAATTGGCACAGCATTTTGCGTTAATTAAAAAAATTTAAGTCTTATTTGTGGCTGTCTTGTTTAGATTAAGTCTAAAAGAATAGCTCCAACATTCTGAAAAATAGCATTTTGCGTTAATTAAAAAAATTTAAGAGTCTTATTTGTGGCTGTCTTGTTTAGATTAAGTCTAAAAGAATAGCTCCAACATTCTGAAAAACTGAAAAAGGCAACTGTGCGTCTAAACCGGCAACACTCTAAATACCCTATAGTGAAGATTTTAACCAATCAGCAAGCTGTAAAGTCTATTTAAATCGGTTTCGTCTATACCCGACCAGCTGTTTGCACTGAATATCCTGTTTCTATGCCTTGTGCAAATTCGCTTCATACTGAAAGCAAGAGAGCAGTCACTTGCCAAATCGAGTGAGAGCCGCCACTCCTCCACTTGAACAGAATCGCTTCTTGCGGTCTTTTGCTTGTGGTTTTGATTAGACGACCAAACAGAACGCAAAGGGAGGGGGGGACAACGACTGAAGAAGAGAAGCGCAAAAACAGTTGCGCACCACTTTGACATTCGCTAGCCATGCCACAGGTACGTGAAGGAAGGAATTGCATCAGATTTAGCGCAACGTTCTCGACTGACAGGGGGTACTGCGCATCCTTCTCTCTCTCTTCTGTTTTTGCAGACTCTCGAGTTTATCGAGCAAGTGCCTGCGTACGTGTACCAGAACGTGCCGTTCCAAGCGACAATCAAGCTCGTAGACAGTCACAAGCACAAGGTTACGGGGTACGGTTACGCTACATTTGCAGTCTATGGTTACGCTACATTTGCACTTGTATTTGCAGTCTATTCACATCACTTTTCTACGTGTTTTTTGCAGTCTCCGCAAACCGTTGCAAGTGTATTTGCGCTTCCATGACACGTACGACTTAGTAGAAGACCAAGACGCCATTGTGCAAATTGCTTCGGATGCAAATATCAATCCAACTACTGGATTAGCGCAACTTTCCATGAGTTTGCATACTCTCACTGCAACTTGTGACGGCCGCAACTTTTGCCTTGAAATTGGCACTTCAGACGCAAAGATTGAGTCTATTTTCTCTTCTTCTGTAAATGTTGTGAGAGAGAAACTTCAAATTGTGACGCAACCTCCTGATGTTTGGTTTAAAGACGAAGGAGGACGTGAAAAGTGTATGAATGTGGTTTTAACGCTCATTCCTGCTCCAAATTCGTATTTAGAGGATCGAGTCGTGCCTTTAGACGTGAAATTACTCTATGAATCGGGCAATCCGGTACTAAATCAGAGTATTTTACGTCTTTTTCCGGATATGAGACCTAATATGACCCATGGACGGGTTACTATTTCGTTTCGAATTGATGATGTATCCAAGAACCATCAAGGTCAATCATTTGTATTGGAAATTGGACCTGAACAACAAGATGGAAGTTCCATGTTTCAAGATATTGCACCAACACGAACGTCAATAATTGCAATTCGATCCAAGCGCAATAAGCGCAAATTACATGCACAAGCGGCAGCTGCGGGTTACGCAATTCGTGCGTCTCCAAGAAGTGTAACGGGTACCCCACGTACCCCCTATGCAAACATGACTGGAACGCAAAACTCACCACCAATGAGTGCAAATAACATGATGGAGACGCATCCGCAACGAGCTCGGAAATACATGGCTACAAATGCGACAATGGGGTACAATTTGAATTTGATGCACCATCAGTCCATGTCTTGGAGCAATCATTTGATGCCACCCAATTCGAGTGGGAGTTCTCCTCTACAGCCACCTTTAAACCAACAAATGAGTGTCCAAACGCCAAATTCTGGCGCTGGGAACAGTCCTGGAGCAGTGGAATGGGCTCTTGGAGGGTTTGAAATCCATCCAGATGGATCCATGAACACTGCTCGACCAATCTATCGCTGTCCTCATTGTCGACGTTTCAATGATGTTGATATGTTGGCAGCGGGGCCTGCACTTTCACATAGTCCCCAATGTGTTTTTGCGCCAAATGGTGGCAATAACATGATGTATCGTTCTCAAATGGAAGGAACGCCAATGAACCAACCACGTGGGTATCCAAACTATCAATTATCAGGACAAAGTGGGGGGAATTTATCGACCAATTACAACAATTCTGGAGTGGATACATCGTCTTTAAATGTGCAACAGAATACTGTCAATATTTCCTCCAAGCCAGAAGAAGATACTTCTCCAAAGACTTTAGCAGCTCTTGCAACTTGTTCAAGTCAACGACCATCCATGACAATTTCTCCATTTATGAACAAAGTGACAAATGAAGGACAAGAAACGGCTACTGCTACTGGCAATTTATTTGAAAGTAATGCGTTCCATAACCAAATGGAATTAATTGGAAACAATACCGAAAAATTGTTTTTAAACAAGAGATCGACGGTACAAGAGGACCCAGCACTGGACCCCCAAGAAGCGAATTATCCAGGATCGTCTTTTGGTGGCACTTCTTCTCTCTTTAATGAGATGAGCAGTATGGGGATTAATTTGGACCACTACGACAAGACGGAGACTCATTTATTGAGTGATTTTGGAGGTTTGGAAGGCAATTCTCATGCTCCTAATGAAGAAGATCAAGTGTTTTACATCCTGGCTCGGATGTATACGGATACACAAGACCAAAAGTTGGGATTACCAGCTTTTGATCACTTTCAACGCATGGTACGTGAAGATTTGGTGATTTTTGTGAGAATTTGGTCTTTGGAGTGTTAATGTTGTGTATTTTTTTGTGTAGCTCGGTTTCTATAGTGAAGCACAAGATGATGTCCAGACTCAAGTGGTTTTTCATCCTTTACAAGGCGTTTGTTTGGCGAATGAAGAACGAGAGCAGATCACAAGTCAATTTGTGGAAGAACTGGAACGAGACTCGCAGGCGGTGCATTCGTTGCCAAAGTATCAGCATAACCTCATTATGTTGCGCGAAGATGCACTCATGTTTTACTGGAGTCAGTCACTCGTATAAAAGGGTACAAACCCTCGGTTTTAAGAGGTAATTTGTAGGTGTATGGACGTTTTTAGTAAGTGCGTAAAAATACATGGAAGTCAAAAGTTGTCAAGCAATTTACTGTAATTCTCGTCCTTGGATGTCCAAGTGGTAAATCACCACACGACCGTAAAAGTCCGTACTGCGTTGAAAAATGAGTGCAATACCCTCCACTCGTTGCAAAAGACACTGAAATTCCTGCAATTCGTTGCAGTCTTCTGGGTTAATTTCGACGTCTGCAAGTTCCCACTGTTTTTCTGCTTTCTTGACGTGAATTTGGACGTCCTGCCCCACAAAACCCCCTTGGAACATAATGAGAAGTCTGGAGACGTCCACTGATCGATGGAAGAGCACTTGCACCTGTTGCGGACTCCCTTGAGACGAATTCCAGCAGCTTGAAACATCGTTTGTCAGCATATTTGCAGCGCCATAGAGCTGTTTGTTGCGCTCCAAAGTGGACGAAGCTCGGCAACTGGTGCTCTTATGAGCGCTAAGCGACGTCATTTGCTCGTCAAACATGCTGAAATGCAGTTTTTTTGCTAAATCCTTGATTTGGCGTATCTGGTGTGTACCACATCGCTTCTTCCCGCCAGACATTCTCGAATCAAAGTTCCACCCACAAAAAAGAGATCACAAAACGAGATCACAAACAAGAAGAAGATCATGTCGGACACGAAGACTCTATGGGCGCCTGTCAAGTGGGCGCAGCGTAAAGAAGCGCTGTACGTGACTGTGGACCTGCCGGACGTTCAGGACGAGCAGGTTTCTCTCTCCAGCAACAACCTCACGTTCAAGTACGTAAATAATCCAAGAGCTCTCAAATTTTAGTCCAGAGGGGAAACTATTCTCTTATTTGTGTCATTTTTGTGTACATTTCTATTTTTAGGGGCAAAAGTAATGGTCAGCAGTATGAAGTGAAGTTGGACTTTTTCAAGGAAGTGGACGTGGATGCTAAGGACAGTATCTGGGCCAAGACGGACCGCAATGTCCACTTTCACATTGCCAAGAAGAACCAAGATGAGGAATTTTGGCCTCGTCTGTTGGCTGATAAGAACCTGGAGAAGACCAACGTTAAGGTGGACTGGAGCAAATTTGTGGACGAAGATGAGGACGAGGAGCAAAGCGGCTTTGACATGAGCGCACTTAACGGTGGCGGAGGTTTCGACATGAACCAGATGATGGCGGCGCAGAACGCGGGCGGCATGATGGGCGAAGGCAGCGAGAGCGACAGCGACGACGAAGATATGCCGGATCTTGACCCCAATGACAAGTAGAAAAGGCAGCAGAGACTGAAGGTGGCATGATGGGCGAAGGCAGCGAGAGCGACAGTGACGACGAAGATATGCCGGATCTTGACCCCAATGACAAGTAGAAAAGGCAGCAGAGACTGAAGGGAGAGAGAGATTTCTCTAGCCGATATGGCTGTTTAGGGATGAGCTACTGGTAGTCGCCCTCTCTACAGCCTGACGTGGTTTTGCGGTAACGTGCGGACGAATACACTGTTGTGGCTGTGCTAAATTTGTGATTTGTGTATTTATTTGTGATTGATTGTAAATTACGCTAAATTTGGGTGATGAAATATTGGGACGACACAATTAAGAGAAGTTTGTTACGCGGTGAGGCAGAAGATGCCTTTGCCTTCGGGGTGTTTGCGGAAGCGGACGTTGGAAAAAAGGATTTTGCGCACCGAAGATTTCCACACGGGCGATTTACGCTGATCACTGCAGCATTATCACAGTATAAAACGATGGTAAAGTCACTAATTTGTTGTGTTGCTTAATATGTAAGCACGACGTACCTTTCCAGTTTCCAATTGAGGTGATTTTCGTATTTGGTCTCGACAAAATCACAAATTTCCTTAAAAGAACCCTAAGATAACAAGTTTTTTAGTACATGTATGCATACTGAAATGGCTACATCTCCATATTAAAATACGTACTTTGCCTCCAGGCATAACAGTCAATGCATGCGAGATCATATCTCCATACGTGACGCTTGCAACAGGTTTCCGGTACTCTAAATGGTAAGTAAACGACCAATTAGCTCTAAAAAGTCTCCTACTTCGTAAGCTTTTTAACGACACGTACGGTTCTCTGGGATATCTGCCGAATCGTTCTCTTGACAAGCTGGACAGTACCACGTCTCAGGAGGTTTTTCCAGTGAATCCAATTCCACACAATTCATATGGTACCAATTAGATCGATCCAGACATTTCTTGTTATCGCATGCGATCATATCACCAAAACTGCCACTTTTGCAAACGCAATATAGTCGACCTTTTCGCTTCTTCTTTTGCGTTGCATCTCCACTGTCAGCTCGATCGCGACCAAATCCACATTTATTGTTACGAGGTTTCTCACGATGAAGTGATCGCCGCTTTTTCACTGCAAAAGACCGCAAATCATCGTCTTCAACTTCTCTTTCGGCCAACATGGCTTCAATAGCTGCTTTAATACTGGTTGTCGCCTGTCGACTATGATTCTCCTTGTCCTCTTCGGTGTCGTGTTTTTTGCGCTTTAACTTGCGAATCGGTCGAGATCGAAGGATTTCTGCTGCTTCCAGAGCTTCGCTTGACCCTTTGAGCTGCAAATTGGTGGCATTAGTCGAAAAATCAACAAAAGTTTGTACGTTTTGCACGTACATAAGTCACAAACGACGCGATACTGGAGCTTTCGTCTGCCCTTTTGCACTCCTGTCCAAAGTGTCTACAGCAGTGCAAAAAGTCGCAAAATCCACGTCAACAACAGGTGCGAATGCAATTGCACCGCACAAAAAGGCACCACACCTCGCCACAACAACTGCTAATTGCTCTTTTGAGCTCCCTGGCACCTCAGCAATGCCATAAAACGCCAAATACTTGCGCAACGCGTTCGGCTGATCATATTTCCACAAATACGTGCCAGTTTACCGCAGAAAGATTAGCATTTAATGTTTCCACAGACTGAAAATTAAAACATTACGCCAAACAGCGATACAAATGCGTCCTGTACCTGCAATCGAGTGAAATCCACCGCCATATTCACTGGATAATGACTGCGCTCCCCAGACAAAACGTGCGGCCAACAACCATTGGAGCTGGAGCTGCAACTGTTTGTACGCACGGTAGTTGCAGTCTCGCTCTGTTGCGGATCTGCCATCTCGTCTTGCACTTTTAAAAGTGATTCTTTTTTATGCTGAAAGAGCTTTTTGGCCAATCACAACATCGATGCACTTGAAGTCGATCAAAACGCCAAAACTATTATACTGAATAAAACTTAGTATGACTTGATTTGAGTACAACAAGTACTTGGAGTACAAATTTCGTTAATTGATCTAATTTGTAGCTCCAAAACGCACCAAATAACCAGCTTGGACGTTCATATCTAATGTTTTGTGTTCTCCGTTTTCCACCCCATTCTCCTCATTATCATTAATCAAAGACTGCCGAGACATTTGTAGCTTTTTCAAAACTCAAAGCTTTCCATAGGAGCAGCAGCAGGTGCCGGTTTCTTCACTGGCGCCCGTCGGACCACTTCAATCTCACGTGGAGCCACTTCCACTTCACGACGCACAGTCGAAGCTTCCATCCTAGCACGCTGTTCCATTTCTACCTGTTGCTGACGCCATTCTGCATCCCGCGTCTTCTGCTCCTGCTTAAGTGCAGCTTCACGACGTCGCTGATGCTCCAGCTGCTGTTTCTGAATCATTTCACGCTTCACGTCGCCAACCAAAGACGAACGCGGCGCCGTAACATGAGCAGCAGCTGATGCTGACGATTGCGCTGCGTCTTCTTCACCCAAATCGCCGCTACCGATTGGACGGGAGTTTACTACAGGTGACGAAGTTTCAGGTTCAAAGTCACTGTCGTCCGACTCGTCATCCACACTAAAGTGCGAATTCATTTGCTGCGTCATACGAAACGCCAGGTCTTCCTGGTCTCGTTCTTTCTGTAGTTTAGCTTTGACCGCTTTCTCATTCTCGGCGCGTTGACGCGCATGTTCCTCTCGCTTTTGACGACGTTGCAGCTCCAGTAAATCCTCTCCCTGTTGCGCTCTGAGCGTCTCCTGCATTGCCAACTCCTGCGCCAATCGCTGTTTACGTAACTCTTCCTGCTGCTGCTCATGCTGCAGCTGCGCAGCTTCCTCCGCTTCACGCGCACGCAAAAGCTCCATAGCTTGCTGTTGTTCATGCTGAAGCTCCATAGCTTGCTGTTGTTCATGCTGAAGCTCCATAGCTTGCTGCTGTTCACGCTGAAGCTCCATTGCTCGTTGCTGCTCCTTCTGCTGCTGCTTCTCCTGCTCCTCCTGATGCTGCAACTGCTCAGCAGCCGCCAGCGCCTCCTCCTGTCTCAAAAGCTCCTCTTGCTCTCGCTCCTGCTGCTGAGCAGCCAATTGACTTCGCATCTCGGCGTCCTGTTCCTGTCTCTCTTCTTCCAGCCTCAAACTCTCGGCTTGTGCGTGTTGCAACTGCATTTCCTGCTCTTCTGCGTGTCGTACTTCTGCTCCCATGCTGTGGCGCTGGTTGAGTCCTCTGCGCGGCACGGAGAAGTTCTGAAAGTCTTTAATCGAGGGGTTACTAGCTACATTGTCCATCCCCATCCCAGAAGATGACGCGGGCATGGATGCACGTTGCATAACCTGCTGCCCAGAATTAATGCGGAAGGCCAACACTAGTTTGTCCACCCAATCATTCATCTCCATTTCCGTTCCAGCAGCCACAAGCAGACGACGCTCAGGTGCGTTCACTGCGATACGCCAGATAGTAGAAGCGGAACTTCCTGTCTTCATACTGTCGGCCGGCATGACTTCCAAAACCCCTTCATCGCAGCCCAGGAGACTCAATTCGCCCTTTAATTCTCCGTCTTCAAACGTAAAATACTGCAGACGCGCAGCAGTGAGTACGAAGTAGCGAGGTTTCCAGTTCTTGCGCCCAAATGGACCTGTACCAGAGCCTTTCTTAAACAGCACACCCGTGCGTAGAATCTGACCTTCATTCATTATTTTCGACTTGTGCGCAAGATGAGATTTTCGAGACTGAAGGGAGTGAGAAATTGGAAGCTGACATTAAGTACGAAATGGTTTTGTTGTAAGACAGATGGGCGAATTTTTTTGACCCCAGCTGGATTCGACGGAAGTCATAAAAACAACTTTAATTACAACAACGCGACAGACTTAAAAAAGGCTTAAAGCGCCTTTAGACATTTCACATTTTTGAACTCGCGCAGGCCTTTATTTGAGAATCCAGCATGCAGACCTATACTGTACAAGTAGATTTTCACAATCGCTACAGACGTGGTAAGCTACCTCGCTTCGATTGGAATATACATGTATAAACAAAATCTAGCGGGAGCGCAATCTTGTCTTGCTACGGAGTTTGTCGGTGGGACAGCCTTCAGTGCTAACGTGCCGCTACCGAGCCAGCTTCGTGGCGCTCTGGCCCGAAATTGTCAGGTTCGGAAAGAAATATGCGATGCACGCATAAAGGGCAAGTGGCGTGAACGAGTGGTGGCAGCACAGCAGTTGGTTATACGATAAGTATGCTACCACGCACCGTACCTATCGCCTGAGAGTGTCGACCAATACTCGTTCGGTCCAGAGCTTCATAATCCCCAAATTTAGAGATTCAAACGGGGAAATATTGCTTTACGAAAGATAAAGGCGCCTTATGCTAAAGCGCCAGATTTTCGATCTGCTAAAGGTGTTTTAACCACTTTCAGGTGCTTGAATTTAATGATGTTGTCGACGTTAAAGGCGTAACGAGAGTCAGAATTGACCACCAGGATTTTGCTCATAAAACCAGAATGGACATTGGTTTTCTGGTTTTTAAAGTTTGTGAACCTATTGGTGCCAGCGGACTCTCCAAAACTTGGGGGACAGTCAGTCAGTTCCCTGCGACGTTGCTGCCTCAGGTGATACTGAATATCATCTCGATTCTACATGTATATTCATGGACCCTGACTCAAGGCTTGAGGGGCTATCGCTACCGGCTATTCGAGCGAAGAAGATCCAGCTGCTTACAAGGATTATTGTGGTGAGTGACGAGGCTCGTCGCTGCCCATGTGGTTTCTATGAATTGAATTTACAGTACTGTATTTCTGGTGGTCCTCAATGCCAAATGGCTACATTTCCAAGTGTGATCTACTGTTAATTCACCGCCACTCAGTGAGACGCTTCATAGCTCCACACTTGTTACAGGCAGGTGCGTGTTTGGAGTTCTTGTGACCACAGCCAGCTTTGCTGCACTCCCACTTGTCCAGCGTCGAAATAGCCGTCGCTGATACAGGCGCAGGGCCATTCCGAGCGTGTATCGTCCCCACAGGTTGTTTAGCAGCCTCTCGCCTTTGAAGCTGGTCGAAATAGCTTCTCGCGTCTGCAGGATCTGTATTCACTTCCTTCACGGCAACGGAATCAGACGCCATCGCCGTCTCCACTTCAACGGAAACAGAGACAGCAACTACGTCGTCGTCGTCCTTCTTGTGTTTTTTATGACGCTTTTTCTCCTTTTTCAGTTTCTTCTTGTCTTTTTTACGACGTTTTTCCTCGTCTTCGGAGCGATATGACCCAGTGCTCGGGCTGCGATTTCGAGAACGGCTACGTCTCCTGTCGGCACGACGACTGGCGGGGCTTCTACTACGACTGCTCAGCCGTCCGTCTTGGCTGCGCAAAGTTGCGTCCATGACACTTGCGACCTTAGACTGCTAGGTATGCGCAGAGTAGGAATATGTTAATGTGAGTTAATAATACACGGCTGGGCGGCAGTATTTTTTAAAGTGACGCAATTAGACCAAAAATATGTGAATCGTAATTATTAGGAATTGTGCATGTGCAAATCATTTATTCTGTGTACTGTACACCCCGGTAGATATAAAAAAGGTTAATATGTACTAATTGGCTAGTACATGAAGCCATGTCGCGCTATGCTGATTGGCTGAGAGGGTGATCCACCAATGGCCATGGGCCTTGAGACTTGAGATTCGTAACTTTAATTAAAAATTAAAAATAAATGTAAAAGAAAAGTTATTTGCCTAAAATTATCCCATGTCTCTCACGTCATTGGTAAATCCACTGTTCAGCCAATCAGCATAGCGTAAAATGGTTCTACGTCGTCCTCTGTCAGAGATCTAGAAAATGTGCCGAAATTAGCAAGAAAAAGCAGAATTGGTTTATTTTCGTGCTCACCGTAAAATAGCGAAGCTGCAAAAAAGTGTCCGATCAAAAATAAGAAAAAACAAAATTGTCCTACTAACTGTGACTATCAAGACAAAATTGTCCGACTAATTAAAACTATCAATGCAGAACTGACCTACTAACTGTGACTATCAAGACAAAATTGTCCGACTAATTAAAACTATCAATGCAGAACTGTTCGACCAAAAAGACGACCACGCAGTATGATAGTAGTAAAAGTCTATAGGGCACTTGTGCACGTTCAAAGTATTCGTCTAAGTAAGTTAAGTCTACTGCTCTTCTGCTTACAGCCACTTCCACTCGGGGCTTTCGCGCGTGATGCCGTCCATAAAGTCGTCGAAGGACTTGCCTGCAGCCTTACACAGTTTGCTCAACTTGCGGATCTGCTGCTTGCTCAGAGGACGCAGAGTCTTGGGGTTCGTCAGCTTTGTGCGCTGCATGGAGCTGTTGTGGTTGCTCGTCTTCTTCTCCTCCTCCGGCTCCTCATCAACCACCTTGCGGCCGCCGGCGCGGTACTCCTTCTCCTGAGCCTCACCGATGATAGTCAGGCGACCATCCTCTACCAGCCATTTCTCAGTACACAACGAGTTGTAAAACTCTTCACTGTGAGAAATCATGATGACACCACCAGCGTACTGACGGATACCGTCGGCCAGAGCGCCAAGAGCGGCGCGGTCCAGGTAATTCGTAGGCTCATCCAGCACCAACAAGTGCGGACGGTTCCACATAGCAGCAGCGATGACAAGCTTCACCTTCTGACCACCAGATAAACCACGGATTTTGCCATGAGTGCCGAACTCCGATGGCAGAGCGAAGTCATCCAGATGACGCTGGATCTCCTTAGTCGTGAGTGGACGGAGGTCAAGACCACCTTGAAGAGAAGCCTGACGGATGTCTTCAGCCTCGGCAAGAGCTCCCAGACCCATTTCCTGCAACTGCTCAAGGTTGTAGCGCTTGTTGTACTTCTCGTTCATGCCCACAATCTTACACTCGTACTCGAGTGTGCCACGCTTGCCCTTGGTACGAGACACAATCTTCTCCACCTGGCCTTGCTTCTTGCCAACAAGGTTCTTCTCTTCATCAGTCTGCTTTAAGTTAACGTGGTCGCCGAGCTCGCGGTCAACGCCGTTCTCACCGCCGAAACGCCACTGGAAATAGTCTACAGGACTGGCGTCAAGGTGCTTCTCGATATGATGGAACGAGTGCTGGGCCACGTATGCTACACGCACAGCGTGGTGCTTCCAGAAGGTACCAGTGTCAGGAGACGTCTCCTGCACCACCATCTTGATCAGCGTCGACTTACCGGCACCATTGACACCAATAACAGCCACACGCGAAGCCAGACACAACTTCACCGAAACATCCGAGATCTGAGGCTTCGTAGCAGTAGGATAAGTGAAAGTCGCATTTTCCAGCGTCAAGATACGACGCGTCATGGAGTTAATACCCTCCAGACGACCAGGCTCCGGCAGGTTGAAAACCATGTCAGACGCCTTCAACTCGTAGTAATGCTTAGCTTCCGGGTGGATGTCCACGAACTGAGACAACGTCATCGGGTACAGCACCAACTTCTTCGACTCGTAGTGGAAAATGTCCGTGCACACATTGTCTAAGAACCCCGTGTCGTGAGAAACCAAGAGCACCGTCATCGTATCCAGCGAGTTCAAGTAGTCAACCAGCCACTGCACAGCGTGCACGTCCAGGTGATTTGTCGGTTCATCCAGCAACAAAACGTCGGCATTGTACAGCATGGCACGAGCCAGCGCCAGTTTCATGCGCCAACCACCAGAGAGCGCATCAATCTCACCGTCAAGCATCTTCTGGGTAAAACCAATGTCAACCAGGATCTTCTCAACTGCCTCAGGCGTCTGATGCGAAAGCTCCGGAGCTTTGCACATAGACTCCAGAAGACTTCCCTGGTCTTCGACAATGTCCTCGTGTTGCACGTACACTGAGCGTAAATGATCCGGAAGACCTTCAATGGCACCTGTAGACAGGTTACGCATCAGCGTCGTCTTACCAACACCGTTCTTGCCGATTAAACCGTAGCGGTGGCCGCGAGTCAGACGCAGACGCGCGTTACGCAGCAAAATCTTACCACCATACGCCAGTGAGAAGTCGAGGTCGCACACATCGTTGGGATCTGTGGACTTGACGCGCTCTTCGCCCAGACCGCCGCCAGCTGCACGCAAAGCTTCGCAAATGTGTTCGGCATCCGAGTCGTGCATGTGAGGCTTCAGATAATCCATCACAATACTGCGCCACTCCGTTCCACGGTTGTGAGTCGCCAGCTCTGTGCACACATCAGTCACGTACTGTAGTGTGAAATCGTTCAGACCAGGGTGGGTAGGACGGTCAAGAGTGTCGGTGAATGCAGTCAGAATGTCGTGCTCCAGCTTCTTGCGGATCTCAATAAGATCTTCTTCCATCGCCTCGCCGTCACCAGCAGCGTGTACCAGATGAGCACGAGCTTCCTTAGCAGCCTCGACGACCTCCTCATCAATAAGACGGTCAATCGCTGTCTCGAGCTGTGGTAGCAGCAGTGGTACGAACTGCATCACGTCCGACGGACGCACCACAAGACGACACATGCTGTCGATAATCTTGGACGCTTTGCGCTTCAGCGACGAGCTGTGGATGCTCGTGTCACGCAAAGCTTTGTGCATTAAAGGCGCAATCAGAGACAACGTGGGGGCGTCCACGTTCGACACGAAAGTAGTTGCAAGAAGACTGTCAATAGCCTTCATGGTCTCTTCCGGACGAGCAATAACACCCACAAGCGTGGGAACAAGCGGCACAATATCGTCGTTGTCAATCTTGGAGCACACAAATAACACCCACAAGCGTGGGAACAAGCGGCACAATATCGTCGTTGTCAATCTTGGAGCACACAGCAATAAGAGCGTCAATAGACGCAGTCTGCACCTGTTTCTTCGTGTCCCACACGTAATCGGTGACAATAGGCATGATCTCTGGCAACCAGCCAGACACTTCTTCACTGGCCGTTTCACTGAGTGCTTTTAGCAAGTTCAAGCCAGCCACTTTGCTCTGCCAGTGACGTAGCTCTAGCGATTTGTAGATCTGCTTGAGAACAGTGTGGATCGCGAGGGGGTTCACCTTCAGCGCGATCGTCTTCGCCAGAGCGGCCGCGGCGTGCTTTACCACGTGCTCCGAGTCGGCGTGACGCTGCATGATCATCGGCAGCTGCTCCACAACAACAGGTTCCATGGGCGAAGACAGACTCTCGCTCTTGAACAGACCGAGCAGCGCCAGGAGCGAGCCTTCACGGGCTGTCGTGGGCTTGGCGACGAGGTATTGCTTGAGTTCCTCAAGCACTTGGATGCCGGCAGTACTGGCAAGGCCCAGGACTTCCACAGCCGACACAATGTCGGCGGCAGCGGCACTACGCTCGGCTTTGGAAGAGAAGGCGGCGACGAGACGGGACATGATGGCGTCCAGCTTCGCCTTGACGGCGTCCGCGTCCTCAAGTTCACGCAGCGCCTCACGCTGCTCCTCGGTTGCGAGCTCACGGAACTCGTCGCTTTCGTCGGACGAGGACGCGGATGTCTCGGAAGGCGGCGGCGACGGCTTGTGGACGGGCGGCATGACCACGTTGACAACTGGGGCCTTGGGCGCCACGAACTGCAGCGATGACGACGGCGCCTGCTCCAGAACGGACGGTGTGTGGTGTGTGACGGCGGCTGCCAGCATGGCGTCGGCCGCGGCCTTACGCGTGCGCTGTCCCTTGCCCATAGTGATCTGCTATTAATGGTGTGTGTCTTCTGGTGGGGCGGGGATCGGGGCTTGGACGCTAATATGGGAATGAGACATAGCGAACGAGGCTAGCGAATGCTGGTAAACCCACAGCAGCCAGCCAAATCTGAAGTTGGTCGCCTGTTTCGAAACGGTTCGGCGATGTCACAGGTTTGACAAAATTGACAGAAGATGATCAAAGTCAGGTCTAGAATTGACAGGACAGGAGTATAGTGGCGGAACAGACGGGAAAAAGATGAAGCATCGGCTTCTTATATATTCCGGTTGTGGCGATAAGATCCCCTGACAATGTGACGCGTTTTTAACAAAGCGCCGTCAGCCAATCACCGGTGGTCGCGTCGCCTCGAAGTGCTGGCTCGTTAGGTGGTTCTTCCAACGCGATACACCCCAGCGACGACGGCGAACACCCCGTCAACGTTCAGGAGCGAATCTCGTTATGTACTGCAGCATTTGTACTGCGCTGTGTGAAGGCGAAGACGTCTTACCTAGTTGAGGGTGCACTTTAGCTCGAATCTCCGGAGATACCCTTGGCTGCTTGGCGACTGACCACTCAGCGTGAAAGGCACGCTATTAATACACACCAGATGCACAGTTCAGTTCAGGATTTTGATTGTTGGGTTAGATCTACCCGTTGCATATTGGTGTCCTAATAGTAGCAGTGAAACTCGCTTGGCCGTAATTTATGTCGGTTGAATTGACTATAAATCCAGGACAAGACTTGGGTGGCGTGTTTCTGTCGGGAACCAGCTGCGGGTAATGAATGAAGCAGTGACATGCCTTGTTTAGATATTGTACTGGCTGATTGAACTCAATCACCTACTTCGAGAATCCATAACTTTTCTTGCACAGCGAAATTTTCCATGAGGTTTTTTTGCCGCGAAAGATCGTTGAAAGATATGTTGATTGGCGCAAAATCAGCTCTAATCGGCCTATCCACAAAGAGCTGAGGCTTCCCCAAGAATTTTATTCGTCAAAAGTCAACTTCGTCGTCTTGACGTGAGAGGATTTGTAATGATCCCAGCTGATATGGATCCTAAATTACCCATAGTTTACGACACTCCGATACATAATATTCGTATAAATCGTATACCTGTAAAACTGTATTTCAAGCACCACAGTTCGCTTGGTCTCACCAAAACAGTTAGCCCTGCCACTTCTTGTAGTTCAGCTACGATGTGACGCGCGGTAGTTG
>JAIKVB010000748.1:0-20065 GCA_024679045.1 Phytophthora brassicae
TCAGCTTTGCCTCGAGATCGTCCATTCGAGCATCCTGTCGGTTGGAGTGCTCTATAAGATGTTTACTTACAGCGGCTTGGTGATCGATGATTTTTGTTGTTGTGCGCTTGATTCGTTTGCCTACAATTATTGTGAATTTTTCGCCGTCACCGCTAGTTTTGCTGAAGCTTGTGCAAGATGGGACGACCAAGCAAAGAGATCGGCCAGCGAACTACCTGCGTGCAACACACAGGCTTCGATACGCTTGACAGCTGGACTTCCAGGCCTCAAGCTCTTCAGCACTGGGAAATGGCGGATGATGCAGGCGGTAAGCACGTCTATCACCTTCTTGTTCACGTTGAGCATCTTCATTGCTGATAGCAGGTCGTGAAAAAAAAGTAACCGTTGTAATTTTCAACTGTAACTAAAGTCTGCGAGTCAAATGTCGAGAGATCTTGTAACGGCACACTTGTCATGGCTTCGTATCCGCTGAGTACCTTAACGATCATGTGGTCTTGTCGGCTGGTGTTGAAGATGTAATTAAACCCCTTTGTTTGTAGTGCTCATATTCCAGGATCCTCGATCGAAAATCCAGCGTGCACTAATCTTGTCACATCCGTTTGCATGTTGCACCCCACCGCCGAAAAACTGGGCGACGTCAAAGCGGCGTTCACCCCGGACACTAGCGCTACACGATCAAGCACCAGGTTGACATGCGCGTATATCGTTGGCGCCGTGTCTATACGAGATGCGGAAGCAGGGACACTCAGGCCTGTAGCTATATGCGGCGCGTTGAGAAGCTCGACCAGCGGAACATGGGTGAGACCATCACTGCGGTGGGCATATATGCGGCGCGTTGAGAAGCTCGACCAGCGGAACATGGGTGAGACCATCACTGCGGTGGGCGAGGCTTGCTCCTGGAGATTGCCCACGAGCATTGGGCACGGTGCAGGATGAACGAGCAGCGTTAGAGAGATCGCCAGTAATGGGCACGTTGCGAAATCAGTATCAGTGAAGAGCGACAACCCTTGCTCCCCCGACGTCTTCACACGGACATAGCGGAGGAAGAATACGTCGCCAGCGTCGATAGACATGTTCCGTTTGTGGATCATCGCTAGATCGGATGCCCGCCCAAGTAAATACCAGAGTAGGCACAGTAGAGAGGCATCCTGATAATCGCTAGCAGAAGTTGCGTTA
This sequence comes from Phytophthora brassicae, assembly GCA_024679045.1. Classification (NCBI taxonomy): domain Eukaryota; phylum Oomycota; class Peronosporomycetes; order Peronosporales; family Peronosporaceae; genus Phytophthora; species Phytophthora brassicae. The sequence continues at coordinate 1,177 of JAIKVB010000748.1, forward strand.
GTATACAATTATGTAAGCATCCTTTTTAAATCTGACTTCGTGCATGGATAGTGTCTTGCCCATTTTAAGCAGCCTAGACTCCAACAAGGCTCGGTGCTTAGGGAATTGATCAAGAAGCTAAAGTTTGGCCTGCCGGTAGTACTGCATGGCAGTATTTCGTGCAAGTGGCTTATCTTCATGCCCTCATTGAATGCTAGGTACATCCCAAACTTATTCAACACATACACAAAACGTTTCCCACTTTCATTACTATCTATGCATCTCCTTATAATCCTCTTCAACTCCTTCACTCTTGAGGGACTTAGCAAACGCAGCGATGGCAGTGGCCTTGGCATACAGGGTATTGCCGGACTGTAGCTCGTCTAGGCCCATTTAAAGAGTCCGATAGTGCAACATATGCAACTGATACGTGAATCACTTAACATTTATATAGACAGACACATACTTTTTCAGTTGGACTTGGTACGTCCGATCGAGTGGATAAGACGACTCACCTAGCCCTAATGAGTCTAATTGGACAAAATCAAATAATTCACTGGTGTACATTGGGGGGGGGCTAAAAATAGCTCTTTCGTCTGATTGACGCTTGAAAGTGTTACAATAATCAAGTGTGGTCCGCTAATCAATTTTTTTTCTACCATACCGGTATGTCGAGGTGGTTGTACCATATGCTGGGTATAGGTCCGATAGTTCCCCAGGTCCGATATATCGTAGTTCGAAGAACTATCGTTTGGGGTAGTTGTTAAATGTCTCTGTAATTGAACAACATTTTGGATTTTGGGTGTTTTGGGGTGATTGGCACATTCGAGCGACCTGAAGTGGTGCGTTTCGGGAGCTATCTTGGGGCCACACTGTACACTCTCGCTTTCAAAGAATCCTGGGAATACCGAAGAATGAGTAATCGGCAGCGCAGAAGACCTTATAATTCGACGGTATTAAGTGCACGTAAATGGACCTTCATTCCATAGGAGTATATGTCCTCAGGAGAGAAGTTCCGAATAGATTAAAACTCACAGTTTGTTTTGAGTTCTTGACTAACTGGTTTCAGTGCTCAGCGATGACGACAATAGTGTTGCTGCAGCGCAGAAGAAGCAAAAGCGGGACGCGGCTCGAATGCGCCAATTTCGAGCTGAGAAAAAGGTCTGCACAGCAGAATCTAGGTTTGTGCAGCGGATAACAGGAGCCAATGTTGTGAAACCCCAAAGACTTGTGCACCTGCTGTGCGATTGAAGGTAAAGCAGCGCAAAACCAGAAATATTTATCTGAATATATGCGTAATAATCGGAATCGAAAGGCAAACGGTCGTCGACGAAGAATCCCGCTCGCGTGATGATGCACATGATGCCTCCCTGAAAACTCCTGGCTTACTGCTAAGCTTACTGCTGAAATGAAATTACGTAAGAAATGAAAAAAAACGAAACGCAGATCGTATGCGCCAAAATTGAGCAGCAAAGAAGATATAGGTAGCGTGGTCAATCAATTCATGGCTCTTTGGATTTTTAGACCAGTAACGTATTTGTATTTCGCTCGACTTCTCGCTGATTGGTTTTTCCCGATGCACCGCTAACTGCTAAACCTATAGAAAATCATATGGGTCTATTCCTCTCTACGCTTCACCATGGCGCTGCCAAAGCTCGATGATTAGGTCCCTTTGAAGTCGAAAGTGCTTTGTTGTGTTTTGCATCAGGTGTGTCGTGGACTCAAGTCCTGCAAACGATGCTATTATAGCCAGTGCAATAGAAGCTGTACACCGAGCAACTAGCAAACCTTTAGTTGCCCGGTGTACAGCTTCTATTGTATTGACCATAACAGTTTGTCCCAGGAATTGTAACAACCGCACACTTTCGGTCGCCGTCACTCTAATATTAGCCGGATGAAACTGCAACCACCCGCAAAACAACCGTGATTCCAAACGCTCTCAGAGGGAGCTCACTAGGTTTCATATGCGTCTTAGAGAATAAGCGAGAGGCAAGAATCTCAGAGTGCCCAGCGGGATATGATTGTGAGTGTGTACAAGTACTTCCTTCTTGAGAGGATGGGAGTACGGCGAGCGGCAGGACGAATGCCCAGAATGGTACATATCTGTCTAGGGACCCCTGTAAGCACGGTGGGACTGGTCTGGCAGGTCTACAAGAAGCTCGAAGGCTCCATCACTTCTGAGCTAACAGCTTTATGGCTTCACTAACGATATATAGCAGATACCTGTTCAAATAATATATTAACCCCCAACTCTTAGAATTGCTCACAGCGCGAGAGTAACGCAAGATGAAAACCTTTATCAATTTATATGGAACCCGAACTTGGGATTATGACATCACAATCACCTGATTACTGCTGGCAAGCACTTGCCCTCCCTCGCACACTCAACATCATATGTTTTCACCTGTTTTGGTAATTGAGCCAATGGCGTCCTCACGTATTGACTGATGATTTGCTTCCCCTAATTGAACCCTTTCCCCAAACTTTTATTGGACCGAGAACGTTTTTTTCTAGCAGCTATACGTACAAAACGAGCCGGAATTCGTCAAATCTGACCTCAAAAATGGAATCTACGGGATCATATTACCTCTATATCTAACTATCGTATATAGAAAGTCACGAAATTTGGTACACACTATTATGACCAGTACAATAATTCAGTTTCTAGCAAATTGACCATCTAGAAAAGACGAGGCAATCCATTCATGAATCCCTGCAGTATCAGATACGCCCACATCCGGCTCAGATCAGCTCACGATATCATCGGGTGTGCGCGTTGCGATAACTTGATTCTTATATGTGTGATTTGGGTGGTATACCCGACTGAATTTATCCTGGGTTAGCTTTAGCCTGAAAGGATAAGCGAGGGACAGCTCAAATCACATTAATTCGCGCCAGTAACTTGAAGCCGGTAACTGAAGTCGGTACACGTTGTGAAGGGATATTTATCTCTGGACTCCACAACGAAGGACTTCAGACTCCACAACGAACGAATTCAATCTGATTGGTTAAACTAATTATTATTTTAGTACCGCTCCTTTGTACCGCTGGAGCACAACGGAAAGGTGCCTTGTAGCAAAGCAGTCATACCGATTGACTTGCTGGGTGAGCATGGCTTCACAGAGGTCACTTTGCATGCAACATTTTCAACTCGAGAGGTTGCAGAAAAATATATTACAATAACTATTTCGCATTGGATACAAACAAGAATGTGAGAATGACTAAGAGCAGTGGAGACTACCAGGTATAGACGCTGAACGTGTACTGCTTCTGATTGCAATTAATTCGTTTCGTTACACGGAGACGTGTCAAGCATTAAATGTTTTTTTCCCTCTAGACACCGCCACCAGCGAGCTAGACATTGGAAGCACGCTCGTCATCAACCACTTGCTTAATACTGTCGGCTGGGACCGACGTCATGAAACTCCAACTGTATTAATGCCCTTTTTGAGCTTCAACCGACATACAGGTTAGCCACATTTCAAGCAAAGTCTTGGCAGTCTTGCTTACCTCGAACAAGACGACGTATGTAGTGCTGCTGCGAAGGGTCTTCGCCGAGAGCTGGCCTTGCTGCAAGTCCCTGTGGACTTGGAGTACTCAACGGTCAGGAGGTCGTCGCCGCAGAGCACTAAAATGATCTCGAAAATGACGAATAAATACAGCCAATCAGATTGAATTCGTTCGTTGCGGAGTCTGAGGTCCTTCGTTGTGGAGTCCAGAGATAAATATCCGTTGTGAAGCCGGCAACTGAAACCGGTACAGAATCCGGTATTGATGACGGTATTTAAGTCTGGCTTTTCCCGTTGTATCCGATTGCATGTAAACATCATTAACCCCAATAAGAATAATGTAAGGACAAATAAAAGGATCAATTTCCACGAGCTCCGCACGAAGTGTCCTCAAGGACATGCGAGACAAAAATAGTCGCAAACAAAAGAGGGCTATGTCGTGTTGCTAGAACCTTCAGGATTGAAGACGATCGCCAACGTAACACCTTCAAGTCGCACGAGCAAAACTCGCATGCCGTTGCGTGACTCCTTGTAGGTTTGTCCTGAAATTAAGGACAAATTACAGCGGTCGAGATCCAATGGCACTCAGTCGCAACGAGCGCCGGCGTTTCTTGCTTGATAACCGAAGGCTTGGAGCACGCTGGTTAGGCGGATCAAGTGACGTGGATCGCTTTCGTGATGGTGGTGGCGCTCGGTTTTCGTTCGGCTTGGTTGAAGTCTGCTCTTGAGGGTGCTTGCACGGGTCCGGCAGATTCCTCTCGGCGTGGAACTTGTCGAAGCAGGATTGATCTCCACCCCACCGTTTGGTTCGGCACAAAGCCACCTTGCACACGATGCACTCGAAGCTCGTTTTGTATCCTTGACGACTGTGACCGTGGTTTTCAGTATCGTGGTTGCGCCGACAGCAGAGAATACAGCTCAACTGCAATGCACCATCAATTCGAACCTAGAATCACAGTCAGTGCCGAAACAGATACTAGTGCACAAAGGAGCGTACCGAATGATGTTGAGTTAGCTTCGAAAGCCGCAAGTCGATCCACTCCTTCTCTGTTTCAAAGTTCTGGCGCTTGTTGTAGACAAATGAAGGCCCCATCTCAATGCTGCCTGATGAAATAATGTTTTCGCTGACGGTGCTGAGTGGGGTAGCGGCTCTAGGTCTCTGCAATAGAGCAACGGCGGCGTCACGACAGAACGCAGCAAAACTTGGGAGGTGCTGTCGATGCGTCTGATAGGCTTTGTAAAACGTACAAAGCGATCTATTCATCAAAAACGAATGGGACTATTGAAACAAGTTAGCTTGTAAACAAATTCGATCGAATGCAGAGCTCACCTGCAGTAGCAGAAATGACTGGTACGCAGTGTAGATCAGCGACATCAGCATGCGAAGCCAAATTGTCGCCGTTGGAGACAGTCGGGAGTGCTTCGACTTCACATTTTTCAAATAGCGCGAATAGACATCAATGCCGCCCTTCATTCGATTCCAAAGCGCGATCAAGGTCGGCATGATATGCTTTGCGGAGGGGAGAGGCTGACCCCTATCGTTAATTAGCTTTACAAGCTCCTTCCAAAGCATGAATGTCTGCTCAAGTGTTGCTTGATCAACACAATGCCCAAGCTGGTTAGAATCGAAGCGAGGGATTACACTGATATCGTTGTAAATCCATCCCATGTATCCCTTTTGGATTGCTTTCAAAGCCGCTCGATACGTCCACGAAACACCATGCCCCACGACAAGATGAATAACACGAATGATGGACGTCGCAGACGCGTAGACAAGAAACCCATCCTGCACTCCTCCACATACAATGCTGTGGAGCATCTGGAGTCGATGGCTTGGCTCAGGAATCACAGTACTTAATCGGCCCCCAAAACCCATAGTCAGCATTTCAACTGTCGTAAATTCACCACAAGATGATACCAGTGTTCGTTCTCGCTGCACTGTACGCGCTGTCGTGCGAGTTTTATACTCCATCACCGCATTGAAGCGTCCACGTCCAACGTTTAGAACGGAAGCAATGTTGTCGGGAGAAAAGGCCGCCACAGGCATGTCTTTCCTGGTAAAACGGCGTCAGTCTGTTGTCAGCTGCCATGTTGCACTAGCTACAAGATTGATTTCACTCACCTGCATATCAAACCATACGATTTAAGCTGTTCGATGTGGTATCCGGTGTACTTGTCGAGAAACGGCGTAATGTGCGCGGCAATGTTATCCTCATTGGCCGTACCAATCTTAGTATCTGTCGTAGAAAATGGTGCCATGAACCAGGCTGCCAGGAATGCTTTCTCCACAATGACTCGGGGGTTTCTGTTGGCTGCACCATGATCGGATACGGTTTCGATAGCACCAAACAGCCGATCGATCAGCTCACTTTTTCTTCCTGATACGGGCAACATTGCGTCACGACAGAGGAGCTTCAGTTCTTCACACGTTTTTTGCCCGAGCTCCTCTTTCGAAAACGATGGCTCGGAAGATCTGGCTCCTTCGTTGCTGGATTCGTTAGATCGACGGGCAAGTTGTGATGGCTGTTGAAACGAAAGCAGCAATACAATGATTTCAACGTCTGGATCCGCAGCAGGGATCTCTGTAGTTGCGTCTTGAGCACCAAAATCTCCACAACCCGCGATGGCTTTAAATATTTTTGCTGCTACTGACCCGGTGATCCGAAACTTGCGCAATAAAAACCAATCCGGCGTTCGCTGTGTTGCCGTCAGCAACTGCACATTCGCCTCAAAGGCATCAAATAATCCACAGAAATTGGATTGCGTACTAGGACGGGTGACATAGGTCCAGCAACCTGGTCCAGCGTCTTGCATTGTTGTAAATCCCAACGCAATTTTGCCGAGTCCACTACGATACGCCAGTGCGTGGGCATGAACCGGTAACGTTCCAGTGCTTGTGCGAAGCCGTTTGCTAGCCCAGTATGCTGCCTTCTCTCCCTTTTCAGATACCAACTGCTGATGTTGACTTGGCTGTTTTCCAAACGTGAACGGAAACCTCCCTATCCGTTTGTGTGTCCCAATAATGCTACCTCCGACGTCTGCGATCTGTTGGTTAACCGCATTCGACTGATACCCTCTGTCCAAAGCGTGTACAATCCCCGGCAAACGGATTTGACTTTCAGTGGAGGCCCCGCATAGTGAACGTTGGATGATGCGGACAATATCGACCGTCGACTCTCCTCGTGCTGCGATGTGTCCTCCAAGGAATAGACCTGTAACCAGCGAAACTACGCCATGTTGGACAGGTCCAAACCTACTTACACACGTTCACCATGAGTAAGGCATATCATTGCAGTGTTTGTAGGGCTACCTTACCCTTTTTTTGGATTGCGGACGTGAGCTAGCCCAACATCGTTGACACGTGAAGAGCGTAGCCTGATGAGATCATCGTCCAAGGATGCTATTGTTGTTCCAGCAACAAATCCGATGTCTGCACAAAGACGTCGAATGAGCTCGGCGGCGTGTGTTGTGTCGCGGTCAGGACTAAATGGAGCAGTCCACTCTCGCGAGCTTCCACTTTGTTGACGATCTCTTGATGGGCCGAAAGCCGACAGAATGGAGCTGTATCTTGCGTATGACATGGCGCTCCTGGCAGGTGGATACTGCTCCAGGTTATTTGAGTTGTAAAAGCACATCGGCGTCACTCCATAAAAGCTTAGCCACAGCTCCACTTCGAGAAACTGGAGGAGGTCATCAGTGGTGGCAGCCGCGCTCTCGGCCAAATTAGCGTTCACAAATCGCTGGAGTTTTGAAAGCACCGACGAGTCCAACCACGTGAGCAGCAGCCGCGATACACTAACGCTTGATGAGTGGTGCTGCGTAGTGCCAAACATCCGCTGCAATAGCCGCTGGGCGACATAATCCGCTTCTTCGCGCGCCTTCTCTAACAGCAGCATATCCACATCGTCCACTTGCACGCGGAGCTCATCGCTAGAGATGTACTTCCAGGACCCTGGGCCTGATTGATCTTCGTCAGTGTCGGAGTCGGACCAGCACGCGTCGTCTTCCGATGAATCGATGTCCGACATCGTGTCCAGGTGTGTCTGCTCCAGGCGGAGAGTGGATAACTTCGCGGGGAAGCCGCGGGCGGGGAAGCCATGGGCGCGGTGAGGGCGGAACGAATCTTCAACTGACCTTCATTCCTTTTTGTCCTTAATTGTGTGACTTAAGGACAAAAAATGCTCCGACCGGGAGTTGCGCACTCTGAATTGATCCTCATTTTAAGGAAAATTTTTATTGGGGTTAAAGTGTGCGTTTAACTTATTAGAGCTGGCTGGCTGGCGTCTGTGTATGGTGCTCGTGGTTGATGTCGGTGGCGCCGTCGTGGCGGCGGTCGTGCTTGGAAGTCGAGCCTGTTGTGGGAGCTGTCGTGGGGGTGGCGGGAGATGAAGTTGTCACCGACGAACTCGAACTGGCCGTGTTGGTAGCAGTGGTCATAATCGGAGTCGAAGTTGTGGAGCTGGTCCCTGGCGAGCTTGGCGGCGTCCTTCTTCCTGCCATGCGCGCCGTCTTCATCGTTCACAAAGAACGCGATGGCCGCGGTGAAGACGATCCAAAAGGCCGGTACCTCGTACGACGCTAGTGCGCCTGAAGTTGAGGCATGTAAGGGCAAGCACGAACCCCCGGCTAAGGGCGACGCGTCCCTGTCATCAGCTAATACAGCCCAGCAGGAACACGACACAGTACCTGTTCTAAAACTCAAGGAGTCTTCTACGGTGGGGCCAGGAGTGATCCAGTTGAGTAGTCGAAAGCGAGGAAGAAGAATTACTACGGTGGGGGCTAGGAGTGTTACAGTTGATGAGTCTAAAAGCGAGGAAGAAGACGGTGCAGTACCTATTCTCGGAATCAAAGACTTAAAGCCGAGCACGCGCTCGCCTTGAACTTTCATTGCGCTTATTGCACGAAACCTTGTGCGAGACTGAAAAACGTGGCAGGATGCTGGGAAGCTTCAAGAGGTTAGAACTAACGCTTTTCTCTGCGGCTGTCGACAAGTATCGTGACGTTGTGCTCCTGGTAAGACTTGGCCCTTACCGGTGGCCGCGTTAAACTCGCAATCAGTTCGACCAGCGATGTTGAAATTTCTTTTGGTTCCGATTCGGACTTTCAAGAGGCTCCTCCCCACTGTCGATTGTACCCCCAACTCCCGACTGTTCTCGTATCGTTAATTGGTGGAACGTCATCAGTCTCTACAATCGGTGTTGTCCACGCCGTGGGGCCGGTAAAGCGAATTGACACCAAGAAAAATAAGACGACCGAAACGCAAGCAGCTGCTAGTGAACGACTCGGGGTACAAGGTGGTGTACACCACTTGGGGTCAACTTGCTCGTGTTAACGCGAAATATTCTAAAGGCAGTGTTATTTTGATTAAAGACGACTTAGGCGACACTTACAATGGACTGGCGGTCGATTTCGATCGGTGTCGGGTCCGACATGTTACGCGAGCCCGCAACCGCCCGCACGGACCAACTGCGGGAATGGTACAGCGGCTTGCCGTCTGATCACTCGTTCTAGCTTCTTACAGTGTAGTAGCCGCAAACGAATGCGTAAGCTCCCTGTTTTTAAAATTATTTTTTCGTGGCCTTGCTATCCCAGCTTAAGCGTAGCACTAGTCAATTGATCTCTTAGATTTTGGCCCAAATCATGATCATCGACCCATATCTCTGTCAATACTGCTCCGTTATTATCGGAGAGCTCATGCAAAAATAGGTCGGTTTCTTGTCGAGTCGGATACCATTTTCCTTTTTATCCGCCTCGTGGGTAAATACTTGTGCTCATTTCCGATTATTAATAACATCGTGGAAAAGGGTCATGAATTCATTGACCACGTTACGGAATATGCCTCTTTATATGCGCTCATTGTACTCATTTTTGTACTAATTTGTCATAATGCAAAGCTGGATGTAAGAACGACTCTAAGCAGAAAGTTTACGATTCACGTTCATTAGTGGGCGTCAAGTTTGGTTTTAGCTAGATTTTGAGCAATGTGATACCTACCAATCAGAATAAACTAAAAGAGGCGTATGCTGACACCCACTCAAAGTGTCATTCGAGCACATGCCTTCGAGTCTGCCCTGCTCTCTCTGTAACAGTAGTTTGTGAACCGTTGCGAGTTATGTGCTTATAGTACTGTACTAACTACAGTGCTTCCTTGCTTGATATACAGTAGTGGCTTTCAGAAGCACCATATTTTAACAAAACGGTACAGTGGTTACAGTAATTAGTCTGACTCAGACTAATTTATGTGGGGCTGTTTACAATGCATTTACATAAATTAGTAGGCTTCGAGGGAACGCAGACTAATTCTGAACTCAGAATAATTATGAACCTTAAAATTAGTCTGCATCATCCGAATAGGTGCAGTCTCAAAGAGGCTTGCTCCTAGAGATTGTCCACGAGTATTGGGCATGGTGCAGGCTGAACGAGCAGCGTAAGAGAGATCGCCAGTAATGGGCACGTTGCGAAATCAGTATCAGTGAAGAGCGACAACCCTTGCTCCCCCGACGTCTTCACACGGACAAAGCGGAGGAAGAATACGTCGCCAGCGTCGATAGACATGTTCCGTTTGTGGATCATCGCTAGATCGGATGCCCGCCCAAGTAAATACCAGAGTAGGCACAGTAGAGATGCATCCTGATAATCGCTAGCAGAAGTTGCGTTAGTATACAATTATGTAAGCATCCTTTTAAATCTGACTTCGTGCATGGAGGCTCTTTAGCAACGAAGCCACCGCTATCTCGTTTTAGACAAAAGCTATGTAGTGTCTTGCCCATTTTAAGCAGCCTAGACTCCAACAAGGCTCGGTGCTTAGGGAATTGATCAACAAGCCAAAGTTTGGTCTGCCGGTAGTACTGCATGGCAGTATTTCGTGCAAGTGGCTTATCTTCATGCCCTCATTGAATGCTAGGTACATCCCAAACTTATTCATCACATACACAAAACGCTTCCCACTTTCATTACTATCTTTGCATCTCCTTATACTCCTCTTCAACTCCTTCACTCTTGAGGGACTTAGCAAACGCAGCGATGGCAGTGGCCTTGGCATACAGGGTATTGCCGGACTGTAGCTCGTCTAGGCCCATTTAAAGAGTCCGATAGTGCAACATATGCAACTGATACGTGAATCACTTAACATTTATATAGACAGACACATAATTTTTCAGTTGGACTTGGTACGTCCGATCGAGTGGATAAGACGACTCACCTAGCCCTAATGAGTCTAATTGGACAAAATCAAAAAGTTCACTGGTGTACATTGGGGGAGCTAAAAATATCTGATTGACGCTTGAAAGTGTTACAATAATCAAGTGAGGTCCGATAATTAATTATATTCTACCATATCATAATGTAAAGAGTTTTGTAACCTCCAAACATTTACAGGAGTTATTCTACCGGGATATTGCAGGGTTATCAATAGTCTGAAAAAAAAACTTGACATGTATTGTGAAAATCGACAGCTTTGCCCAGTTCAGTTGCAAATCAGCTGATTTAGACGCTGATTTAGAATCCTAAATATTCGTTTGATACTGGCTGACCCTGAATTATTGCCACTCGCTCCATTTTATGTTATGTATATGAAGTGGAATGCCCATTCCGCCGTGAGAACTAGACTTGATCATTGCATAAATATTAATTCAACCAGCAGCAGAATCATTATGCATACACCATTCCGCGTTGGTGTAAAATAGGTGCATCATGAAAACGAAGGGGACGAGCGTCAGTGTAGTCATTCCATGTTCGAATTCGACGAGGGCATTACGAGTCTACTCGAAAGGTAGAGGACGATGTTTTATCCATTTTGTCGAGTCCGAATAATAACCACTTTCTAGCATATCTACGAGTGTCGAGGGTCGAAAATTTTGCCCGGTTTCCACAATACAACATAAAAGGCTTTATGTACGTAGGATTCAGTGGCCCATTACTCGTATGCTGGTACTGACCGGTAAAGGCAACATAAGATATGTCCTGTTTATCTGGTTGGCCCTATTTCTAAATGTTTTACACGGCCTGTAACGGGATTACTTTAGAGTGATACGGAGTTAAACTACCGGTAAGGGGAAAGGTCAATTAGGGGTCGCTTGGTCAATTCAAGGCCGCGAGTGCTTGGCTAATGAATAGGCTACTTTTCCCTTACCTCTATCTCATTTGTTAAAATATTTCTAAGTACGAAACCTATACAAATGTATAAGCCTGTTTTGGAGGGAAACTAGTGGCATGGAGCACAAACCGTTAGTGGTTAGCGCAGCATTGGCGCGAACACATGTAATGCAGTTAACACGATTTTTATTTATGAAAACAGTAACTGGAACACGATGTTGAAATACTGCTATCTTTGTAGGGGAATGAACTCCTCATAGGATAGTTGCACCTGTAAAAAAAAGCATTCGACTTATATAGCATTGTACAAGACGTCATTCCAATTAGACAGCGTACGTCTGCCCTGCCGGGTAAATCACATCATAGGAGATAGCTTTGAGATCGGCGAGGCCAGGGCGGCGAGCCAGGATACTTGGACAACTGTCAGAGGCGCTTGGGAGGGTTGAATAGGTCTGGGGTCTCTGTAGGAGTCGGCACTCCGCGCGCCATCCCGGTCGTGCTTTTCAAAAGTGGTTTAACTTTGAAAATCAATATTCCATCTTATATGGTATTTATCTCACAATATGCTCTATGCCAATTGCCCTATCCCTTCCAAAACTTTGACGGTTGAGCTTCCCTTTAATTGGTTTAGGTCGATTTAGAGAGATGGATTTTATATTAAGAATTTGATGCACGATCATATTGGTGTAGGACCGGGTATAGGCTGAAAACTAGCCATAACAGCAGGCAACTCAGACCTGCCATATTTTGTCAATTTCGATGCCGAACGTTCCTTGTAGCGCCGTCAGCAAGTGTGGCTACAAGACCGGCCCCTAAGTGACCGTTCCCCTTAGGGGTACGGCTGATGTGATACACATAATATCATATCCCTCCCTAAGGCTCATTCTCAACCGGCGCATGCGGCCGCATGAGGCGAAATACGGTCATTTGATTGGTCAACCAGCTGATCAGACGCATGCGTCGTGACACAGAAAGGCGCTCATGCGTTCATTTCGACGCATGCGTCCAAGTTGCCGCACAGCTAGGGGGTGCACTAAGACAAGCCAATCACAGCGCACCATATGTTACAACTTCATTGTCTTATCCACCTAGTCATCTTCATCTTGCACACTTGTCTTTTGCATTCTTTACAAGCACTGCTATGAACAGAGCTATGGCAAGACGTATTGTCGAGTACGAAGAATTCTGTGGAATTATTGTGCCTATGGTTACTGCTGTACTTTCTGCTGTCAGTCTCAACAAACCCACTGTAATGCATGTTGTTCGTCGACACATGGATTGGAACTCGCAGCTCAGCGTCTTTTGTTGGAAGGAGAATTTAAGCAGTATTATCGCATGAGCTACGCTGAATTTGAAAGGTTATTGTTCCTAGTGGGCGGAGATCTGGCTGTTAACCACCTTCAATCGGCACGTCGGGCCCTCGGCGAGCCTCCGGTCTCTCCTGCAGGAATGCTGCAGAAATGTATATGCTGGCTTGCAGGAGGTAGCTATCATCAAATTCGAATCATTACTGGAACAAGTCGCGCTGGATTTTATCGAATTGTTCATGCTGTGCTAGCTGCTGTGAATAATTATAAAGCTCTAGCGATTGATTGCCACTAAGCAATAACGAAATGGAGCTAACAGCAGCGGGATTTCGCGCGATAAGTAGGGATTGTGCCATTCCTGGCTGTGTTGGAGCTATTGACGGATGGCTGTGCCCAATACGTGGGCCAAGATCATCCGAATGTGGGCGGGTTGTCTCGTTTTTTTCGGGACACTACCAACGGTATGGCTTAAATGTCCAAGCCTGTTCCGATTATCAATGTCGATTTACTGCGATAGCATGCCGTGTTCCAGGTGGGAGAAATGACTCCGTGGCTTTTCAATAGTGGTCGCTCAGCAAAGTCCTTGCCGGTGTGAGAGGACCGTATTTTGTTGTTGCTGACAACGCATACATTCAAAGTAGAACGGTCTTAACTCCCTTTAATCAGGCGCAGCTATCCAACGGACCGGAACGAGACGACTATAATTTCTTTCTTAACCAATGTCGGACCCGTCGAAATGTCATTTCGTCTACTTGTAAACAAATGGAATATTTTAAAGCGACCACTTTGTGTATTACTGAAAATGACTCCTCACGTTATTCACGCGTGTATGCGTGTGCACAACTTTTGTATTAATCAACGGCTTTTGGAATTTCCGTCAAGCAGCTATTGGAACCATGCAAAAGGAACTACGTACTTGGAACAACAGTAGAGATCGTACCTTTACTCAAACAGAATACGAGGCAGAAGGAGGCGAAGTTATTCAACTACTTGATGAAACAACTAGAAATATCATCGTACAACATATAATATCGAAGGATCTGCACAGGCCATCGTACAACCTTAAAAGAAAGCGATTTGAAAGTATGAAGTAGTCAAATAAAAAATGTATTTATCGATTTCTGTTATAAGCACTTCAAAAGTCAGCAATGCGAGGTTTTTCGATACACGACTTCGCTCCTGCAGAAAAACTTCTCGGTCTTCAAGTAAACGATTTGTCACTTCATCGTCGTCTTCTGATGTGACTAGTGTTTTGTCAATATCACTTAGCTGGCGGCGGATATCACCCAGTATACAAATAACTTGAGACCGTTGGCTTAAGACACTGCTCACAGATTCACGAACTAATTCAGTTCCGATTTTCTGTCATTGACGTAGGCCATCAAAGCGGCAGCCACTTTCTCTAGTGCCACGGATCCTTTCCGAGACTTGTAATTGTTGGAAATCGGGTCGTTGCCCCCTTTTGATTGAGAATCCAATGTGTCTAGCTCGTCATCTTCGAAGAGGCCTCCTTTTACAAAATGTACTAGCTCTGGTTTACATATGTACAATAACCCATCGATAATAAAAACTAGTGTAGAACTTCATTTAAAATTCAAGATAGTGACGTACCTCCAGCCACTTCCGTAGATACAGCACAGCACCTTGGCCTTCTACGAAGTTACGAAACTCGTTTTCATGCTGATCAGACTTTGTAAAACGCTGTTCGGCAGCAAAGTACTTTTGCAGGAGGTCCTTTGCCATCGCAAACAGCTTCTCAGCTGAGTGCGGATTCGTCACAGACGGATCGATGTTTCTAGAAAGCTCGTCTTCAAACATCAGTAAATTTCTTTCATGAGACTTCGAAAGCTTGTGCACATACGACTCGCGGAACTCCAGCCAGAAAATACTTTGTCGTTGAGTTGCTTGCTGTCAAGGGCGGCCCGTGTAGCAGTATCACCTTAAAAAAACTAAATTATGATCGAAATTTTTTAACTTCAAGCAGATATGTTACCTGTTTGGCTGTAGCGAGTTGCAAATTCATCCGAAAACAAAACGTTTACCAGTCTATAAGAGCAGTGCTTCGTTAGAACAGAGTTTTCACCAGTAGGTCCTCCAGCATCACCTAGCATGATACCATCCATTGCTGATTGAACAGCATCGTGCTGCTTTAAAATCTCTATACGTTCGTCCTTCTTCATTTTTTGACTTGACCTTCAGATTTCTGCGGGTACACTCCTTTCTAATCGCATCTGCTGACCAACTTGTATAGTCGTTAGCAACCACCGACTGAGAATTTATGTCGCTGTCATCGGAGCTGTCCCTGTCGCTATAAAATTCAGCTTGACCGAGGTCTACGCGCAGGTTACGCGGCTGAAGTGGGCTGCTAGCTGGCCTGTTGGAAGGCATAGCCCATTGGCATGGACTGGTATCGGTACGTTCGACCAACACTTCGGTAGTAGGGTTCATTCTCGTGAACATCCTGGACGGGTTCTGATCTGGCACGAGACTACGCTGTGTGCTTCTATTGCCTACAACTCTGGGCTATAAAGACACAGTAAACGTGAAAATTAGTGTAATTATGATCTCGTAGCTTTTAGTGTGCACAGTCGCTCATCGTTCAGTTATTTTGCATTGTCACGGGCGGGATGCTGGCAAGCCTCTGCGTCACGTTGGAAGTTTCCAAAGTGACCTCTTACTATCAATTTTTTTTTAATCCGCCTGAGGTTTCGGGTTTCCGAATGCAGAGCATTATTGTTCTCAACCGATGCGGCTGCATTGAACATAACTGTGCGGTGCGGTGCGGCCGCATTGAACATAACTGTGCGGTGCGGTGCAGCCGCATGCGGTCGGTTGAGAATGGGCCTAACTCGATAGTTTGATTCCTGATAGTGCGTCAAACATTAAGCTACCAATGAACCTAAGTGCGAATCGGGATTTGAGCGCACCACTACACAGAGGAGCATCTCCTCTTTATTTTGGGCCCACGCACAAATTTTTTCAGTCAACGGGGGCCGAGAACGACCCCGACGAAAAAAATAATCTCCCATTTGAGACGCAAAAAAAAAAATTTGTTTAGGGTATCCGCTGTAAAATTAACTCAGGAATCCAGTGGGGGTGTTCGTTTGAGCTAATTCTGTCTCTAAGCTATCTAATATAGGTCAATTTTGTAACGGATTTGAGGATGGTGAGGGGTAGATTCTGAAAATACATTCTGATTTTTAGATATTATCAGGTAGGTAACATTTTAATTTTTTGGAAGGACATTAGAATCAAATTGATTTACTAGTCAGTTTGGTAATCTCTCTGCCTACACCCACGCACTCACTGTTTCCAAAGTCTTTCGCTTCTTCGCTTGCAGCGGGTGAGGCTCGTCGTCGAGCTGCTGTCTTCCACGGCGGTCCTGGCTTGCCTTCGCAGCAACAGCCATCGCTGCGCGATGGGTACGCCGTGATTGCTTCACGGTCTTGATATCTGATTGCTGTTCTGCACTTGGTGCCGCGTACATTGGGTCTCCTTTATACTCCTCTGGCACGTAAGGAGATATTTGGCGGTGCATCTGGTCTACTTTCTCAGCGTTTACAGTCGGAGGAGGCAGCGTTTCCAGCAGCTCCGTGAACATTATCAACATCTTCTCCTTTGTAGTCGGTATTCCATCAAACTTGCTACACATGTCCTTCTCTACTGCCTCTGAGTTCGGTGCCTTCTTGCAAAGAACGACACCAGACTTCGAAGCATCCAGGGAGAAAATTTGAAACTGATGCACGCCATCCAATGTTTTGTAAATTTCCGTGACAAGAGGCTCGTAGCTGCAGAAAAAGTTGGCCCCACGCGGTATGCGAGCTCTGTGCTGTGTTTTTAGCTACTTCTACGACGTGTGTCATCGTCCAGCAATCCAAACCAGCCATGCGCTTGAAGCCACGGTCGCAGGAATTCTGTGTATGGACTTTCACAAAGAATTTGTAGTCAACACGCTCAAGAAAGCCCATCTGCACTTGATCCAGGAAAAATTAATGACGTGGTTGTTCTTGTTTTGTCCTGAGCAATTGTCTGCGTAGACAGTGAGGTGCTTCTTGCCTGTCGAGAGCACTCGATTCTCAATGAATTGCGCGAGCATGCTGTTTACTTGGTCACTGCCTTTGTCAGACACGGTCTCGTCGTAGAGATAATTGGTCTGATCCCCGTCATTCCCGTAGAAAATACCGAAACAGCTCACGGCCTCGAGCGAACAGAAGTAACATTGGGAGGGAGTATTCGACATCGCTATCGACGTCTCCGTCTTCAGAGTGAGTGGCAGGTAGGGAGCAGACTGGTCTTCCAGTTTATTCTTGTGCTTTGGCTCTACTTTGGTGGTTGAATCTGTTCTGTCCGATTATACACCTCATTCAAATTTAGAGAAAAACAAAAATGGTATTTTCTCGTAAGTTCACTTAAGTACGGAAATCAATGGTCAATCTTCAGAGGTGATTATCTCGGTAACTCTAAAAGGCGCATTAGTAACATTTTGATCGCCGCGGTTGGTTCGAATTTTCGAGCCAACCGTACTCGAATTTGATGGCTGACTCGACTTGTCGGATGTAAGATGTTGTCGGATCAAGACGTATTATACGGTAATGTTTTCCGGCGTTGGGTCCACCTCGGGGGTAAGGTCCACCTGGTCCACTTTCGGGGAAATACCCAAAAAATAATATGATTTCCGTTATTACTGTATTGTCCCTCTACAATAATTGATTATTGAACATTCACGAAGTCAATAAAATACAAAATTGCTCCAATAATACCAATACAATATCGCTATACAAGGAATTTTGGGTTCTTACGTTTTGTTCCGCATACACATGACGTATTACCGTAGGTTGATATTAATGAGTCGCCGTTAAGCAACTCGGTGCTGGAGCTGTCGTCGTCGAAACTGGGCGGTCATCGCCTACCTGCCAACTACTTGCCAACTATCAAGCTAGCGTGCTGATTCAGTCCACAATGAGTTACATATTCGCTCCCAGCGGAGCAGCTACGTACCGGTACAAAGTAGACAATGTCGTTTAAGTACACTGCCGATACAAAATCGAAAACAATTTGATGCTGTCGTACCGTCTCGTTCAAGTTTTTAACCTTGTCTAGAAATCGGAATTTGATAGACAAAGGGCCTAGACTTTAATGTGAAAGGATACTTACATCACATGTATCATTGCTAGCGATTCTTGTATGTATGTCGAGTGCCGCTGATTGGTATGATCCTTAATTCAGCTATTCCTGATTAATAATGATTTTCCAGCATCTATGAGAGTAAATAGTTGTTACAGTACCAGGTCATAATCCCCATATCTGCTTCGTGAAGCTTAACGTGTTGTTTGTATGCAGCACATGTGACAATATACTGATATTGGTCCGGTTATTATTATTGTCACCGCTCATATTGCAATCATTACTACGGGTGTTGCTATGATATTGTATTGTCCGACCCTCTTCACGATCATTCCAGAATCCGCTCTCTATTTTATACTCCGAGTATTAAAATAGCCCTCATGATATCCCTTCGGGTCGAAAAATCGATCATGCGACTTGTATGCATCAGTCCGTTGTCATTATTGGAGCAAGCAGCGATTTGGTGTCAGTGGCTGCCGATGCTGATCAACCTACGAGGGTTTCCAAGCTGGCTTCCATTAATATTGATTTGATGGACGGGACTTTAAAAAATATCGACAATAGGCTCCTGCGGATAGGGCTTACGGGCTCTACAGCAAGCATTCCATGTGGCTCAAATTGCAAAACCGTTAGTCAATGTACTACTACTATAGTAACGGGTTCTACAAATAGTATACTCTCTCTGATTATAATACCCTTGGCAATTGAGAGGGTACCCGTATAATACTTCTTTGATCCGACACTATATCTTCGAGTAGTGTTAGGACAAGTGGTCACTTGCCAGATTTGCAATCTTCATGCCATATGAAAAACACATGTTTCTATGAAAAACTCGTCAAATCGAAAAACGGTTGTCACTATCGTGTTCTGGAGGGG
>JAIKVB010000749.1:0-20044 GCA_024679045.1 Phytophthora brassicae
GTATAACCTGCAATTTCTTTTTCAATAACCTTTCATATTCAGGAGCTGACAAGCGAACAGCACAAACGAGAAGATACGGAGAATAAATTGAGGAGACTTGAAAGGGAGAAAATTGCACTTGAAGACAAACACAATGTTGTCGTGAAGGTAAGCGATTTAGAGAGGAAAGTAGTGTCAACACTTCCCCACTGATATGATCCGTGTAGACATTGAAAAGTGCAAGTTCAAGGGCATTGGAGGTAGATAAGAAGCGCAGTGACTTGTCCCGCATTGAAACTCAGCTCACTGAGCAGCTCGCAGCTTACAAGAAGGAAAATCTCGAGTTGAAAGCCCGCAGAGGCCAACTTAACTCCCACACGAAGCACCTACAAGCTCGAGTTGCAGCTCTTGAAACTGCTAACGTTGGTCAAGAGCAGAAGCTGCAAGACGCAAGCATTGAGTTGGAAAGTGCACGAAAATCCAGTCGTGACCTTCAATTTCGCACCAAACAGCTCCAGGAAGAAATCGTGTTCCTAAAAAACCGAAAAGTAGCTGCACTTGAGCGCAATTCTCCGTCTCCTGAGCTCAATCTCGAGTCTTCATCACTTCATCTTTCCGTTCAAGAGACTGAAGCAGAAGATGCCGTACCATGCTGGATGAAAGGTTAACCTTTATGTTTAACCTTGAATATAAGACCCGTAAATAGGTAATTGTGGTTTAAGCCTCCTAAAGCCCAGCAACAGCTCCATACTCGGCTGGAGCGGGCTTTTTGCCTAGTGCACACTGGATAAGCTGCTTAATTTCACTGTTGGCAGCATTTTTCCGCTTGCGGCGGCCCCAGACTTGGCCGCTCACACGCTCCGCCCGTGTTTGGTCGTTTATCACGCCTTGGCTCAGTTTCTTATTTGCGAAAAAGTCCCGCACGCAAAAAATGGTCACGGTCTCGCCGTAGTCTGCAAATAAGACGACAGGTTTATGACCTAATTTGTGATATAGTCCTGAGTCTGAGCATAGCTTACAGTGGAAATTGGTCTCGCGGAACTCATTTTTAAGCACGGGTTTCTTGGGCTTGGAGGGTTCAGGCTCGGGTTTCTCCACCTCTGCATAACAAGTGACACGCACAAAGCACCGTCAAGTGTTAGTTCCTAATGACTTGCTGTTTGTATGCTGCGCAATGTAAGCCAACCTTTTGGATGCGCAATGCAGACATCAGGGCGGGCCAGACAGCACTTCTTGCAGGCGCTCTGCTCACAGCTAGCAGCCACGTGTTTCTTGGTGCTGCAGAACTGGCATTTGCGCGGTAAAGCCTCGATCTTGACGCGTTTGGCCGGCGGCTCCACCTCCACCACCTCCATCTGCACTACGTCCATCGGCTCCGCCATCCTATCACTAATTTTGTGACTGTTGTGGCCTTTTGTGTACAGATTGCGTAAACATTGTCTTCTACTAAGTACGATTTTGAAGTTCGAGAAGACTGTTACCAACTACAGTATCGAAAAAAGAGGGGATTAAAATGGTGACGCTGCATGTCAAGACGACGGCGGGGAAGCAACTGTCGGTGGACGTGGAGCTCGACAATACTGTACTACAGACGAAGGAGGTTCTTGCTGGCCCCACGGAAGTTCCAGCAGCGCTGCAGCGACTCATTTACAAGGGAAAAGTGTTGAAGGACGAGCAAACACTCTCAAGCTATGGTACATACATTCATTCATGTTGCTTTTGTAATTTAAGACTAACAGTTATTGCGTATGTTGCTGCAGGCATCGAGGCTGAAGATACGCTCTACTTCGTCAAGGGATCGGCGCGTACGACCACGAGGCCTACACCTGCAACAACTGCATCTCCTCCCGTAGCTGCAGCGACCCCAGCGGCTGCAGCTACCGCTGCGAACCCTTTTAACTTCCCCATGTTCCCTGGTGCTGGTACTGCTGGAGCGAACAGTAACACGATGGGCAACTTAACGGGTGGAATGCCCAACATGCAGCAAATGCAGCAGCAGATGATGGAGAATCCCGAGATGATGCGGCAGATGATGGAGTCGCCGATGATGCAGAACCTTATGAGCAACCCAGACATGATGCGTAACCTTATGCAGAGCAACCCAGCCATGCAGCAACTTATGGAGCAGAACCCGCAACTTAACCACATTATGAACGACCCAGAGCTGCTGAGGCAGAGCATGGAGGCTATACGCAACCCCGCAGCTATGCGCGAGATGATGCGCAATCAGGATACCGCGCTACGGAACATCGAGAGCCATCCGGAAGGGTTTAACGCGCTAAGACGCATGTATCATGACGTGCAGGAGCCTTTGATGGACGCGGCAGCTAGCGGCGCACCGGCGTCTCGAGGTCCAGCGTTCACGATGCCTGGCGTGGCGGGTGGCGCTAACTCGACGGCTAATTCGCAGTCGCAGCCTTCTGGTTCGACGTCGGCGACTCCTGCTGCTGCTGCAAACCCGTGGGCTACTCCAGGTGCTGCTACTGGTGCTACAACTGCAGCTCCTGGTGCAAATCCTTGGGGTGCAGGTCTTGGCGGTCTTGGAGGCATGGGAGGTATGGGTGGAATGGGTGGAATGGGAGGAATGGGTGGAATGGGGGGCAACCCCGAAATGATGGCGCAGATGATGCAGAGTCCCATGTTCCAAGCAGCGTTGGACCAGGTGGCGAGCAACCCGCAGCAATTTCTTTCTCAAATGGAGACCATGAACCCGCAGATGGCTACGATGATGAACGCCAACCCGCAGATGAGGCAAATGATGTCGAACCCCGAGTTCCTGCGCCAGGCTATGAACCCACAGAACCTTCAGGCCATGATGCAGATGCAAAACGCCATGAACCAGTTGCGTGGGTCTGGACTGGTCCCAGGGTATGTTTTGCAAGCTCCTTTCTGGGGGATATTACGATGTATTCTAACCGTGGTTTGACTTTTGCATGCGATTGCAGACTTGAAGGCATGAACCTTGGAGACAATGCCGGTGCCGCTGGAGCTTTTTATGTGGGATATCACGATATGTTCTAACCGTGGTTTGAATTTTGCATGCGATTGCAGACTTGAAGGCATGAACCTTGGAGACAATGCCGGTGCCGCTGGAGCTGCAGGAGCAAACCCTGCCGCCGCCAATCCGTTTGCAATGTTTGGTGGTTTCCCAGGTGCAGGCTTCGGTGGAGCAGCACCCGGCACTGCGAGTAGCACTGCTGCTGCACCTGTAGGCAACCCGGATGAGGTATATGCGTCCCAGCTGACACAGCTTAACGACATGGGCTTCTCGAATCGTGACCAAAACATTAGAGCGTTACAAGCGACAATGGGCAACGTGCACGCTGCTGTTGAGCGTTTGCTCAGTGGCACCATATAGTACGTACTTATAGTGTATGTGCTCTGTTCTGGCAATTCATCGACCGTAGAGTCGATAAATTCGCATCCAATACAAGCCACTGTCATTAAGTTTTCGTTGTACCGGCAACTATTTTCGTTGTACCGGCAACTACTACTGTAGTACTACGTAGTATTAATCATACCTTGATATATTATGTGCCATTGCAGATAAAAAGTCGATCGCTGGAAGTTCCAGTTCCAGGAACTGCGGCCGTCACTGCCGCAGTGACGGTTTACAGTGAGAAGATCCCGGAACTGATGACGCATGCACAGTCGGCTATAATAGGTTAAAGTGATATGCTCCGACAACGCTACACTAGAAATCTGTAAGACTCATTTAATGATATCCATCCATATCAGCAACCCAGCTCCTAAATAAAGTCTTTTACACTCTTTAAAGGGTTAACCTTTATTTTTAGAGATGCTTAAAAATTAATAATCACATAAACAGCCAGTCACTTCCAAAAAAGTCATGGAGCACAGCAGCGCGCGGGAGCTGCTACGTGCGAGCGCCACAGACGCCGACGCCGTGCGTCAGTACCTGCATTCCATCGATGCTGATGAGGTTTGTTCTCCACTCATTTTTTTCATGTCTGTATTGCCAATAACGTCACCATTTCTTCAGCTCAACGGCCTATTGGACGGCATCTCGCCTCGTGACGCCAAATGCGCCTCCAAGGGCAAGAAGAAGAGCGATTTTCTAGTGCAAGATGACTGGCTACCTCTCGTCCATCTTCTGGTTCAGTGCGAGACTACTCGGCTGCGTGCCGCCTCCAGAATCATCCAAGTATTACGACGAGGAAGCCCCAGCGAACTTGAGAGCATGCAACTGCTTACGGAGATCAATTTGGGCTACGCGGCGGCTCTGGACGAACTACCTAAGGCACCGCACGCTATACAGAGGAGGAAGTTGCGTGACGAGCTGAATTTGGTGTTGGAGATCGTCTTTTCTTTCCTGGAGGAAGTTGTACTCGAAAAGAAAGCTGGCAAAGTGTTGCCGCAATTATTAGGCTTGGTACCGTACTTTTTAGGCATGGTGGGTGAACTCAGTGGCTCTGGAGAAGACGAGGAGAGTCGTGTGGTTAGTGAGGTGAGACGACAAGAGAGAGATGATGGAGGAGTAAAGGGTTAATTGTTGTTTTTATTTGTTTTTCGGTGCAGAATCTGGCAAAGTTGCTGGAATTGCCATGGAGTTGCCAGACAGTGCCGAGTTTATTGGATGCATTGGTGGATGACATGGCGGTGATGTCGAGAGAGAGTTGGCAGCAGTTGCAGGTGGGGTGGAGAAAAGCTAGACGTGGAATATTTAATGGGTTAATTGACTTATGTTTTGCTTGTGGCTGGGTAGGAAAATGTGGAGCGTATGGTGACGACTTCACCCGAGATGGCGAGCGAGACAATGAACCCTGTTATTCGAGAGTGTGTTCTTGTGGCGAGTGTTACAGGCGATCACAAGTGGATTGGAATTGCGCGCTATTTGCTTCGTCAACTGCCAGTGCATCTTCGACAGGAGGCGGAATTCAACTTGCAAATGGTATGCTTAAGATTCTTTCACCTGTGGTATGGCTGTGCACTAACCAACAGCGAATTTTGTGGTGAATTGCTTGATTTTGCGAGTTTTAGAGCTTCCACCAGTCACCACGGATCGTTGCGCTTGTATGCGAATCTGTTGAATCCAGCAAGTCTGTAAATGATGAGAGTAATCACGTGAGAGACACTAGCAGCTTGTTCGATGATTCTGAAAGCAGTGCGTTGGATCTCACGCTAGACTGGCGTGATGTTTTCCTGCTGCTTCACTCACTTCAAGCATCGAAACCTATTTTACATCATCGAACGTCGTCTTCCCGTGTTGCAACAGAAGCGTCTGTTTTCACAGACATCGAGAAGCTTGTGTGGCATATTATTCAGAGTGATGTTCAAGCGTTTACGAATACCTCATCCCTGCAGGCTTCGGGTTCGCGAGCGCCAAGCAAAACTATTGAGAAATACCTACTGGACCAAGTGGAACTCCTGCTGAACTTTGGCGGCAAGCTGATTCACGCTCGTGAGTGGAAAGCTTTACTCCTGATGGATATTTCTTTCTTCTGGATAGAACAGAAACGTCCAACTGACGAAGATGAACCGTGCCAAACCTCAAAGCATAATGTTGCGTTGCTGCTGCTACAAGCAATTTTTGAGACGGTGAGCAACTGATTAGCTTGACCAGTTTGCTTAATGCATGGAAATCTGATTGAATTGCTGTTTGCAGGCCCCAGAAATTCGCTCGGAGTTACTCAGCTGCTTATTTGAACACACTCAAAAGCCTGCACAGCGGAAGGTAAGACCAGGAGCTTCGTATGCAAGGAACAAACGTGGTTATTGATAGTGTGTGTGGATTTGTGTAGAATGCTGGAAAAGCTCTTTCACGACTATTTATTTCTCAATCGGGGAAGCTTTTTCCTCACCTTAATGCCATTCAAGATTGGCTCAGGTAACAAACGCAAGAAATTTTCTTGTTGTACGAAGTACAGATCTAACACCACTTCGTGACTGCGTATAGTATGCAGTTCCAACGTTCATTCGACAGTGCTCACGAGTATTTTCTGATTGCCTCGCGCTTGGCAACTATTTACAAAGGTAACTTCTGTCTTTGCTGTAGTAACTTGAGTTCGAGACCTAACGTTAAAACAACTCTATGCTTGATAGATCTATATAACTTTTTGATGGTGTTTTTACGCAAACTCTTGTCGACTGGAAACCGGTTGCATCAGCAGTTTGCAGTTGACATGTGGTGTACGTGGCTTGATCATCGATTACCTTTAACGGAGCAGCAAGAAGTACGTGTTTACAACCCCCCTGCTTCAGATTTAGACTTATTGAGCTGACTGCCATGCTAATTCCTTACAGGAAGAAGTTGTTTCTGCACTTAAGAGTAGTATCACAAATTGCCGCGATATTCAATCCTGGGCGTTTGGTCGTTTGGCGCAGGTGTTCAATTTTGGCAGCACTCAGGTGGAGAAACCCGATATCTCTTTACGTAAAAGCTCATGGGAAGAGCTTCACCGGTTTCTGTCCCAAGAAGTTGGAAAGTTCGTTCAACCAACAGCACCGAAGATGATGGTGTATGGACGCGACGAAGACAGCGAGGATGAGTATGATGACGAGGATTCTGGCCTGTCACGCTTTCGATTCTGCTCTCTTGATGCTTTTTACCAGCAAAATTCAAGTTTAGACGGCGCAGCATCGATCGGATTGATATTTCAGAAACTTCTGGCGTGTTTAATAGGGTTTGAGAGGGCTGCAACTCGCTTAAAAGTGTCTTCGGATGGGTTGACGATTGAGGGTCTCAGTGAGAAAGAGAGCGATATCAAGCAGTGGCTTGTGGCTTTGGTTTCCAACTGGAAGTACTTTTTCCATTGGGTTTGTCAGGACTCGGACGATCTGTTAGCCCGGTCTGCGCACTCTAAAACTTACGAAAAGAGTGCATGGTGGAAACTTGTAGCTCGCATCTACATTGGGTGTTCAGTTTGCAATGTCGCAATCGAAATGATGTTGTCTCGACGGCATGAGCTCGATTCTGCTGACCAAAATGTGAATGACGAAGACGTGACGGCGTTTCGTGCTGATGATAACGGGATTTCCGTTTGGTCTTTGATGGAAGTGGAGTTTAGTTTACACAGGATGGTGCAGAAGCTGGCTACTCATTACACGAACGAAATGGATACGAGTTTGTCAAAGGAATACGTCAGGGCTGCTTCGTACGGGCTCCATCGTGTCTTACAACCTGAACGACTTCAAATTTTGTCTGCGATTAAAAGTGCAGTCAAGAAGGACGTTGTATCGATGAATTCACGTGACGAACAGCGAAGTGTTATGTCTTTTGATGCGGCTCTGTTCGCTTTGGACTCGTGTTGTAGTGCGCTTGGTGATGAGGAGATTTATGGAGCACTTTTCCCTTGTGATAGTGGATTAAACGATGCCAGTTCTTGCCAGATTCTTGGCATGTTGCTGAGCGTCTATCTCTCTGTTCGTGATCGAATTTCAGCGGTCTCAAGAGAGGATTCTGACATGGCACAATCTTCCTCCGTTGACTGGGTCGATGATAGTGACGAAGCGACTTCTAGACTGCAGTTTTCAGTGTACGCGGATTCAATCTCTGCTAAATTTCCTTCGTCAGCGCGGCACCTTATTATACCGAAGAAAAACGCGAAGACAGTTGTGCTTTTAGACGCAAAATCAGGACAAGAACTGCTTGAGCATGTTTGTGCTTTAATTGGACGGATTTTAGAGAGGATGATGAAGAGTTCGAGTCTCTTTTCAGTCCACAATCAACTTGGACAAGTGCTACAAAGTCTATCGTGGAGGGGCCAAAATCAGGAATCTGAAGCCCAGAGAAATGTCAATTGCAACAGCTTCATCCACCTATCGCGTTTCTTTTTAGAAGACGTCAAGGTGTGTGCTCAGCAGGATGGACTTGCAAAATTGGGCGTGGCATGTGCACTATTAAGCAAGCGGCTTCGTGGTATTGGAGCAGAGATGGAGGATGGGAACGCAGATTCCACAGAAGGGCAAATGTTGTCATCACTTGCCTATGATATTCTATGTGACAATGTCGTATACAATCCGCGACTTCTGCGTCTTCTCTTGAGTATCTCGCTGCCTTGTGAACTTGCACTTGACATGAAAACGTTTGTGACGATGGAAAGTAAAATCGAAGGAGTTATCCAGGCCTCTGGACTCGATTTAACTGAAAGTGTTGTCACTTCTACTACCGGTAGCGTTAGTAAACGCAGACCATCTCTGATGAAAAGGAAGCAAAAACACAGGACTCACTCACGTCGGAAACGTCTACGACAAGGGTTTAATGCGAGATCTCCATACAATTTACAAGTGGACTCGGACTCGGATTCAGACATCAGTTACTCGTCCGAGTCTTCTAGTTCGGATGATTCCCTTGCGGCCGTTAACTCCAATCGCAGCAGAGGAAGGTTCATCGTCCCTAATCGAGATCGAGTTCCTCATCTGCAGTCTCAAGTTTGCCAGAGCATTGCCATTCTAGCGGTGTTGGTTGTGCTTGATCAATCTATGTCCACATTGCTTCGGGCCATCACCACCAAGAACCCTGGAGGTGGTGAGCCCTGTACGTTTCCTCATTACCAGGAAATTATGGGCTACATCCGAATCCACAAACTAGCAAACCAAGCGATTTGCAACAACCGTGACCTGTTATGGACCCGAAGAGTGCTGCTGAAAATGCTTCACATGATTGAGATGGGTCTTCGCATCGGGAAAGCAAGTGGAGCTGTGCGAAAAGCGTTTGATACTGAAGATGATTCCATGCGCGATTCAACGATTAATATCTATGAATCCTCGGTCTTGTCTGCACTACGAAGTCGTACTTGGGCTGATGGAATTAAGGATGCAAGTCAAGACACAGGAACGAAGACAAAGGTACGTATTTTAGAACTTATTTATCTCCTTTTTGAATGTTGGAATGGCTTTTAACTCGCTTTTTCTGGTTGTAGGTGTCTGCAACCTTATTAAAGATGGATATATTCTTTCTACAAGTGCCGATGACTGTGCAAGCGTGGTTAAGAGAGGTATGGAACTGTCTTTCTCTTGTGTATATCTTAGATTTTGTGATCAACCCTCTCATGAATTCCTTGTACAGGCTACGCTTCCTGACAACACAATAGAACGGTTAAAGGCGTTGGTAGCTCAGGTAAAGGAGAAAATCGCGCCAACAGATCAAGAAACTACTCGTCGTGGGAAGGCAAAGGCAAGACAGCGTCTACTTGGCGTCGTTCCAATCGTCAGAAAGCGTCGGAAGCGTCTGCGCAGTCGTCATCCTATTATCGACGCATTTCTGGACGAAGAAGACGGTGGAGATGCATTTGCTGATCTGGAAGACTTTATTGAATAGAGTGAAGACGCCAGTGTCTTACCAGGTGAACCGGCTGACTATTCATTTGTGGTTTCGTGTGCTCCTACAGCTGATAATTACGCCGTACAAGTTTTGTCGTTGGCGGTGACTGCTTGACGAAGTACTTAGCGAAATCCTGCAAGAAATTGTGAGTGTTGTGGAGGTCGCTACATGCAGATTATCAACACTACGCACCTTCTGTCTGATTTTGTATTTCCTGGCCAGTGCAGCACTAATATTCTCGCTTTCGGCTTTTAATTGGGAGAATTGGAAGCTGTTATCTGTTGAAGCAAGTGCTGACGAAGGTTTTTGCTCCTCTCGAGTGAAAGTTGTCATATAGAAACGTGTTTGAGGTGTTGAAACGGGAGCTGAATCCCAGCTTTCACTGATATCAGCCGAGCTTGGAAGACACGATGATCGGGATTGACTTGACAAATTATCTTCATCTGCCATAGCTTGAAGGTGATAGCCTTGTTGCGATAGCGCAAAGCTTTCTTTGATCAGTTGCTGGACATGACAGAGGAATCAGAATTTAATGCGTTAGAAAGTCTGGTGCTTTATACTTACTTCAGACTTGGGGTCGCCGGTATCAATTGCTTGTAATCGTCGCTGGAAAACAAACTGGTGAGATGAGAACGAAGTTGATCTAAATGATTAAATACTTACTTGCATGACAGCACACTTGTCGAAGCAGCTAGCCGCCTGTTGCCGCAGTTTCCGTGGACAGAGTTTCTCGCATTGTAACGTTTTGGATTCGAACAGCTTAATGGTTCATAACAACAGACTTAGTCATCTTTTCTGGACACAGCTGGAGCTTCAGGGAATCTTACCTGGACAAATGTCTTCCAACTGATATTATCAGACATTGACATCAGTTTCTCAATCGAATCGACGGATTTCTCGTCAAGATGAAGCCCATTAAACGAAACATTGTAGCCTCTCGTCCGGAGGTAATAGAAAACTCGCTCTAGACTCTCTTTCGCGATTCCACTGCTCACCAGATGACGTCAGCTTTTTTGTATATTGGCTCAGTCCAGTTGCTCATGACGTACCTGCTTTTCACTAGTTCAAACGACTGGAAATGTTTCTTAAGAGCTGTCATTTCCCAGTCACCCAAGCTTGGGATTTCGTCAGTTTTCTTGTGATTCGTAGTTCTCTGGAATGTTAAAGTACTGGAGAATGTTTGCTGCCGAGTTCGTCTTAATTCCTGTTGTTCTCGCTCGGCTGCTTCTTTCTGGTATCGTACAATTACCATCAGATTGTGCCACTGGCTACTTCATGAAAATGATTGTATTGTTACCTGTTGCTCTCGCTTGATCGCTGCTACCTCATCGAACAATAGTTTCACAGTCCCTGACATGGCCTGATGTGGTACATAAGACTGCGTTTTGCTCTTCTTTTTGCTCTTCTGATTAAAAGGAGCGCCATGAATGTCAGTATCTTCGTGCAGTTGCAGCCTGTACAAACACATTAGCTCGCTGATCGTCATGCTTATTAACTCGTTGGTTTATTTACCTTGCAGCTTTCGCCCGCTCCTCATCAGTGATAACATGACGATCCAGCACATTCAACGACGGAATGGCTCGAATCACTTGCAGTCGGTAGTTTTCCTCCTCGACAAGAGCGTTTCCGAACAAATCCAGATCCCGCAAGCGTGAGAGGCGACTCAGTACGTTCAGCGTACTTTGCAGATCCTTCAGTTTGTTGTCGTACAAACGCAGTTCTTGCAAAAAGCGAAAATATGGGAGGGAGGACCCAGCAAGAGACCTACAAGAGCACAAGAATTAGCACCGAATGTGCTCCGACACGGAACTCATTCGCAACATTACTGGATGGAATTGTTTTGAACGTATAACTGCTTCAGTCGAAAACACTCGTCCAATCCAGTGAGTTGTTGTATCTGAAAATGTATCAAGAACAGCAATTAAAGGTAAACACTTCTGAAGTTTTGGAGTAATTTCTCCTTGTACCTTGTTGCCATTGATCCAGAGCACTTCAAGATTGACAAAAGTTTCGAAATTGGCGACTTTATCGATCCGTTTGTTGGCCAAGTACAACTCCGTACAGTTTTTCACGTATTTGTGATTCTTAACGGGGAGCTCCGCGTGTGGATTAGAGTGCTGAAGCTTCCGGCTGGAGTTTTGCGTTGCCATTTGTGCTGTTCGATCAATGATAAAAGACACAACAAACAGGCGCTTTGCCTCGATTTGTATTTTTATAGAGGTCGTTTTAGTCTTCTTTTAGCACTTTTATGAGCTTTTCTCGACTTTCAACTGCTGTAGAAACCCCAGAAAGCAATTGATCCAAGACACGAACACAGAGGAAGATGAGTGACATGTTTGCGTCGTATAACAAGAGGAACGAGGTCAGCGCTTTGGTAGGGAATTGGGTCGAAGAGGACGCACTTCATGACCGGACAGGGTATTCACGTCACAAAGTTCCTTCTGAGTATTTCGCACCAGGTACGTCACGTTTACCAGGTTTTTACTACGATTTTCACAACTAACAGAGTATTTACTCTGTACTGATCAGATCGAAAGGAGTCTCGGATTGAATCGACGATTAAACGAGTTATTTCACACGAAGGACGTTCGGAAGTGAACTGTAATAGTCATGCGAGTGAACTGACTCCACCACCTTTCGAAACAACACTCCAAGCCAGTCATCGGTATGCTGACTATACGGCGGAGAAACGTGGTCCTGGCCCTAGAAGCTCTCTTCGAGATCAGTATTTATTCGAGACTGCTGCACGTCTCCACAGTCAACAACGTCAACGAGAGCGAGAAGAAGAGGATCTAGAACGTCGAGAGTCAGCACGCATAACAGTGGCGAAGAGCTCGTTCCTGCCACTAGATAGTGCGAGTTTACTAGCAACGAAACGAGTTCCTCGAGGACGTAACGGAGCTCTCAATCGTCAGGTGGATATGAACATTCAACACTTGACCAAGGGACAGACTGACAGCATTGATCAAATGAAACTCGAGCTGCTTCAGGGAACAACCGTCACGAGATACTCATACGCGTTGACTACAGGTGTCGGATTGGACTACCCGTCGACCGCTTCTGACGGTAATAACGCGTTTGGCAACCGTCACGAGATACTCGTATGCGTTGACTACAGGTGTCGGATTGGACTACCCGTCGACCGCTTCTGACGGTAATAACGCGTTTGGACGGTCGAGTACTTTCACCAACGAGCTTAATGACTCTACAAAGCGCCATGGAGAAGCTACGGAGCCTGGCTGTATGCACGATGAACGCCTTGGAGCAAGTGTCCACCAGAGATCAGCACTTAAGAGACTGCTTAATTTCCTCAAGACTGAACCTGAGACTTCCCAGCGTCTTGTAGCTGCACTTCGAAATGACACAGCGAGTGGCGTCAAAGCTAAGCCGCAGCTGGAAGAACGCGAGTACATTGAGCTACATGAGTTCCGAAAGCTTTTCACAGCTACAGGAGTTTCTCTAGTTGCTACTAGTGCTGTACGTGAGTTACCAATCATACTGACGGACAAGGAGGTGATTCATATTTTCATGTTTTTCGATATGGACAACATTGGAGCTATTGAAGTGGCGCCGTTCGTTGATTACTGTGTCAGTCAAGGCGAGAAAGTACCTTTCAAAACGCAGAATTGGCCAACGAGAGCTTCGTGAAATGTATTTATCTCCACTGGTTCGTCGTTATACAAAGGATGGGGCGGCTTCGATTCGCCTGTTGAGGTATCTCTGTCTTTAGAACTTCTTTAAGTTTTTTTTAAAAAAAACGGTAACTTGAGATAATGTGCGAGGTGTTCGCCTTACTTACTTTTCCCTTGATATAGTCGAGAATCACTAAATACTTTGTCGACATCCTTTGGCTTTGCGATCTTTTACAATAGATATATTGGGTTAGAAATGGTTCTACACACAACATCTGAGCAGATCGCGATCTTTAATGGGGATGAGTGAAGTGATGGAGACGGAAGTGGAAAAAGCTGATGTAATTCTGGATGATATGATTAAGTCCACGAGCCAATTGGACGAAATGTTCCAACGTATGTGTCTTGACATTAAAAACGTCGAGACACCCAGTGAAGACGAGTTCCAGGACTGTATTGGTACTGCATCAACTGCTACTTTGACAACAGACGAATACTTTCAGGTAAGAGTGTTTATAAATTAAAAACAATGGTGAAATGGTTAATAGAGAGTCTATTGTAGACTATTCAAAGACACATTTCTATCCTGTGGAGGGAAGATCGAGATTTCTTCTTTTCCAGTGATTTTTTGGCTGTGAAATTTGCGACTTTTAGAAAAGACACCCGTTCGTCTTTTCTTCGGCGTTTTCAAGGAATGATAATAATTTGTAAAGACTTTTACAGCCAGAAATTGGAATGTCACTTCTCTCGAATTTGAGGCAGCAAATTGTTGCTTGTGATCACATTGTTTCAGTGAAATGTGCTGATAGAGCAGTGAAAATGACAATTTTGAGTTGCTTGTGATCACATTGTTTCAGTGAAATGTGCTGATAGAGCAGTGAAAATGACAATTTTGTTGTTAGAAGAGCGCCAGAAGAGACTTTATGAGTGTCATTGGGAACTATTTTCAGTATCAACGTGAAGTCGTTGACTGGGTTCAAACTTTGAGCAGGGCTGCGTAACAAATTATTTATCGGAAAATAATGTTTAGAAACTTTGACAAATAATGTATTTAATAATATGTATTTCGCCGAATATCTAAGAAACATAAATTATTAATTCCCAAGCCACCATAAAGTGCATTTTTAATTTATTACGATAACAGCGACGTTATTCAATGTCCCCACGGTTCTAACAATTCAAAAACTACTCTGCACCACCCAACCTTTCAACTCATGGACTCGCTTCTGGTCTCGTCACCTCGAGGCAGTGCTCTTTCTGCAGTATAACCGGTCCGTGTGGGACGTGTAGCTTGTTGGCGAATGCCTTGATATGGGCGAATAATTCATTCGTCCTTGCTCGGAACCTGCATTATTCATTCTTGTTTAGCCTTCAAGATAAAAAATAATGTATGTTTTGGTTTCGATTCAAATTAATTAAAATGCATATTACGCACCCCTCGTTCAAAGCAACCGCGTTTATGAGGTAAATCTCGTGCCAAATTTTTAATATTTGCGAAGTGTAATAGGTATTTATTTCTTTTGATGCTGGTAGACACGTCCGTCCAAGAAGCACAACACAACCATGAGTGGGGTCTTTTTATCCAGTGGAATGTGACAGGAAAAACTCACTTTTCCATTGAGTTTAACAGTTTTTTTTGGTACCACGTATTTGTCCATGATAAACAAATCTAAACATGTTAATTTACAATAGAAAACCTAATTCATACTACTTTACTACTACAGTAGTAGTTTCCGAGCAACGTCGTTGTGTATTAATTTTCGAAAGTTCACGTACGCAATACAAGGCCTGCGTTCTATTCACTTCATCGCGCCAATCGAGACGAATACTATCCATAAGATGATAAATTGACTTCTTCGTACTCAGTTTCATTATGCTCTTTTTCTTTTGCTTGTTGATGATGACAATGTGTATGATGGCTAGATATAGATACAAGCTGCCCCATACCATAATTTATGTCAAGGCCAGGCTCCGATAGATAGCAATGCCAAAATCGGGAGCCTGTACGCATCTTAATCCAGAGTACTAATAACAAGATTCATGACGAGACGTAGATCGACAACAGCCGTAGGGTTCACGCCAGGTGGAAGAGCTTTATTCGGGGGGATCGACAGGATTCGGCGCATGTCGAAAGAGATATTGACAGGTGGACTTGTGTTGTTTTGTCGAAACTTTCCACTTGTAGTTGGTGCTGGTAGAGTCCCAAGCATAGCGATATCATAAAGCGCGAATTGCATCTGAGTACCTAGACGACTGATTTTCAAGAGCAGAATATACTGGATCCCACTGTAATTGCACCACCATTCAGCAGCTGCCTCCAGACTTGCCCAAGACTGAGATCTTCCAACCTCCACTGCCAATGTCACCCAATCACTAACGGTGCGAAATGGTGGAGGTGGCGTTCGGTTGAGTGTAGATCTCATGGGACCAAATGTTGCATCAGCCTCCTTGTTTGGATTCGTGTATCTTCTCGTCGTCATCGAGCCGCCACTTGCAATCTCGCGTCCATTTCCAGTTGCAGCGAGGAACTCGTACTTGAAGTTTCTAGTAGTGCTTTCATGTACTCTCGTTGGGAGGTCGACAATCACAATACGCCCATCATCACAGAGATAGAGAAATTGAAGCGCAACCCGCAGTCCTTCACTGTCTCCAATATACTCATTGAATGCATCAACGGAAACTCCTTCACAAACGACATATGGCTCCATTTCGTCGTCATCTTTATCGAAATATCTTGCAACCACGTCAAGGTCCAGCGCGTCCATGACGCCAAGAATTTCATCGGCGGTTTTTGAAGTCGTCATGCTTGCTGCAACAGTTGATGTTTGCCGTATTGAGAACAGTCGAATATTGCGCTGGAAGAACAAAGTGGCAGTGTATGCTATCATTTTTTCTCTTCAAATGGGAAAGGAAGCAAGGGAAGAAGGTCGGATTTCTCCTTGCACTACTTTGACAACTTTTAAACCTTGTCTTTTTTCTTGGGGGGGTTAAATGGCCTTCTTTTTGTTGTTTCTAGAATTTTAAACTTTCTCGGAAGTTGACTTGCCATCTTTTAGAAAAGAATTAATTGTGTAAGAAATGACTCGAACACAATGTATGTGACTTGTGCACATGAACAGTTAGTTGTACGGACGTCGGTTTAATTAAGCAAAGATCGTGAAGTGATAGAGACGGAAGTGGGACAAGCCGATGTGATGCTGGAGGACATGACTAAATCCACGCACCAGTTGGACGAAATCTTGCAGCGTATGTGTCATGACATTAAAGTCATCAAAACACCAGTGAGGACGAGTTCCAGGGCTGTTTTGGTGCTGCATTGAATGCTATTTAGCAATGGGAGTATACTTTCAGGTAATAGTGTTTCTAAATGGTGAAATGGTTGATATTGAGTTTATTGTGGACTATCCGAGACACATTTCTGTCTTGTGGAGAGAAGATCAAAATTTCTGCTTTTTCCAGTGAATTTTCATGATGCACCACGAGATTTGGCTGTGAAATTCGCGACTTTTACAAAAGACACCCGTTCGTCTTTTCGTCGGCGTCGTCAAGGATTAAAAATCATTTGTATGGGGTTTTACAGCCAGAAATTGGAATGTCGTATCGTCACTTTCTCTCGAAGTTGAGGCAGCAAGTTGTTGCTTGTGATCACATTGTGCCAGTGAATTAAGTTGATACTGCTCTGAAACTGACAATTTTGATGTAAGATGAGCAGCAGACGAGACGTCTCAGTACTGCTGGGGACGACTTCCATATCAATGTGAAGTCGTTGACTGGGCTTAAAGCAACCGTCTGTGAGGTATATTTTACCATGTATGTTTTCATAGTGCACGCCCAATACTTGAAAACGCAACTGTTCCAGCCCCCAATTTGCTAGAGAGTGCTCTTATTGCAGGAGCTATCATGATGGGGGTATCTGTAATCTACACAGCCAACAGCCAACAAAAAGCTCTCAAAACAAATTGAAAATAATGTTAATTCACGATTAAAACGTAAATAATGTCCAAGCAGCGTCGTCGTAGTGTATGAAACTTCTACGCTTCACGTACGTAATGCAAAGTCTATGTTCCACGCGCTTCATCGCGCCAATCCAGACGAAAACTATCCATAAGAGTACAAATTGACTTCTTTTTGTTTTCCATCGTACTCAGTTCTTGTTTTTCTGTCTTGAGATTATTTTACAAAGACAGAATAAGTGACTCGTAATATTGTTTATCTACTACCCAGCAAGCGTCATTCTCGTATTGAACAGCCATTTCCAACAATCGCAGTCGAGTGGGGGAATGGTAGAATCACGTTGTCTCGGGTGAGGAGTGGCGGGTTAAAAGCTACAACTACAATCTCAAAATGGCTACCGTCTTACCCCGTACCAGACGCCTAGGCGGTCAATCGAAATAAAAAGCCCTCTAGGCGTTCTATTTATTTAGACAACACTAGGCGTTCAATACGATGAAGATACAAACACCAGAAGAAAGATCAACATGGGTGTTCTATTGCAGTGCACATTCAAAATACAGAAGCAAATGTAGGTGGTCAACAGCATCTATATATGTTCCCCATCCAGCTGCAGCGCAAAAAGTGATCCAAGGCGAGCGATACAGATCGCGTGTTTTGCTTCATGAACAGAGTATGTGTACGGACGGCACGTTAAATTTCTTGGCAAGGCTATTGAACCCAAAACCAGGAACGTTTGGACGGTACTGGCTCACAACGGTTCGTTTAAAGTCAATTGTATAACTTGTGCGCTTCTTGTCAGGTGGCATCGTCTCTAAGCGGAGTGGAAAATTCAAGAATGATAAAAGTTGGAACGTAATAGGTTATTTAGGGTGGAAATGGTTGGTGGCGAGTGAGCTCAATATTATTGGACTAGAAAAATTCAGATGCTGGTCGGTATGCTTTCTATTAGTCTATACTTACAATTTGAACAGCTGTACACAATTTTAGATTTTGAATAAACTCAAATTAAACGCCTAGGCGTCTGGTACGGGGTAAGACGGTAGCTTTCTCTCTCTCTTGCGATCGGGAAACGGACGCCTCCCATCAAACTTGCTGCTCTTCGTCCGCTGTGAAACCACACATGAACCAATTCAACTTCAAGTCATGAATTTAACGACGAGTTTCCTTAATTCCACTTGCTTTAACTCGCTGCCAACTTCCGTAATTTCACACGCGTATTCAATTCACATTGTGAACTTTCACAGTTGTTCAGATGTAGACCAATATATTGCATTCTTCGACGTAAATTTGACTAATTTTTCATATTTTCACGGGTTTCAGCACATTTTCTAGAGCACAAGAACCCGTTAGGAGGGGAACACAATTGAGCGTCTACAAACGTGTTTGTGTCTTCAATCGATCGGGTAAAATACGTATGTTGTCCAGCAAATCGCGGATTTAACAGACAAAACTCGACAATTGAGCTGCCATTTATGATCAGATCAGTTTGTTTCGGTGTCACTTCAGCATTGAAAACGCTTTCGTCTTCAGTTTCTTCTTCACTATCATCTGTACCTTGTTTCCTCATTCATGAAACTATCTGATGAATCATCACTTTCAAACTGATCAACCTCATCCCTCTGGTTGTCGGAGCGAAACGCGTGTTTTCTCTTTCCACGTGGAACTCTCCGATGTAGCATCTCCACGGCACTGAACCATCCTTTTTTATTCAACACAACATCCAAGATGTCTTTCTTTGCTTCGCTACAAGACGCAACAATGACGCATTTCATCTTCTTCGCGAAGTCTGGAGAGGTCTCCATGGTATTGGAAATATGTGTCGTAGTAACGACTAAATTTTATATTTTCGACATCGGATCCATCCCATACTAAACCCCGACCAGCATTTTCATCGAAATTACGACAGATAGAATTGATTTTCGTGTTCATGCGCGACCTCATCCCCTTTTTAAGTTCATCCTTCAGCCGATCCATAGCAAATAGTTTCCAATACTTTAAAATATTGAGAAATAAGATCTTACAAAGAGAATCGGATCGATTGATAGTATTAGACCATGGTAACATAAATCTGTAATTAGTGAGCTAGAGAGATGCTTACAATGTCTTTGTACCCCTGAACAGCAAGTTTGTCCATCATTCGTCGAGTATTTGAAGCTTCAATACCAATATCATTTTCAATTTCTAACACACGTTGAGATCCATCTCGAAATGTTGCGAGAACTCGACGACAGGACGAATTGGCACTCCATCCAACTCCACCACTGAGATGCCACGCGTTGCGGATCATGAGTTCGAACTCGTCGTCGTTGGAGATTCCAGCACTGAGGTCTTTGTAATATTCGAGGAACTCGTGCCAAGTGATGACTCCATCTCCTCGAGATTCGGACTGCTCAAAGATGCTCATCATTTCTAGCATGGCGTCACGTGGCTTGATACGCCCAGCGAGAACTTCAGGATGCTGGGAAGCATCATACAAACGTTCGACTTCTTCGACTGTAGCTTTACCATCGCCTGAAGTATCAAGGAGTGCAAACGCTTTTTTCACCAACAGAATCCTACGTTTAGCCATGGAGCCCTACAGAACAACCAACACAAAGTAGTTAGTTAGCAGATCGACTTCCGATTGAAAAACTAAATCACTAGTCGGGATTACCCGAAGTCCCCGCATAAGCTCATCCACAGTGATTTTGCCGCTTTGATCTCGGTCAAAAATCCGAAACGTGCGCTCCAATTCTTCAGGCTCCGCGTCTTGAACTCCTAAATGAGCTACACCATCACGAAATTCCTGAATTATGATAGTTTATTAGCTACATGTAGGAAAATATTCACAAATATGATCTCACGTACCTCAAGCTCAATGACGCCGTTCCCATTCTGATCCATTCGCCGTAGAATTACTCCCAATGTACGAATGCCATTCTTACCACCAGCCTCACAAATATGATCTCACGTACCTCAAGCTCAATGACGCCGTTCCCATTCTGATCCATTCGCCATAGAATTACTCCCAATGTACGAATGCCATTCTTGCCACCAGACTCAAGAATGCATTCACGCACATTTTCCAGAAGAGAACGAGACCTCCCTGATAAAATTGGTTTTCCTGAACTTCCCGTGACCGCATGAGCAAACTCTGCATAACTCAGCAGACCGTTCAAATCCTCGTCGTAGCGATCGAAAAGCGCCTCCGTCTCAG
>JAIKVB010000750.1:0-20040 GCA_024679045.1 Phytophthora brassicae
GGTGTGCCTAGGAGTTTAAGCAAAACTAACATGTGCAGTTCAGCACCACCACGAATGGACTTGGTTCCCTTTAAAGCGAAGACAGGGTCAGCTCTGACTAATTCCACTAGGCGAAAAAACACGTCGCGGTCAAGTTGAAAATGGTCGTGAAACTTGGTTTCATTCATGTAGTCATGGTCATGCAACAGCTTCAACCAGCGATCTTTTCGCCGTCGGTACTTGGGAATTTCATTCATGTAGTCATGGTCATGCAACAGCTTCAACCAGCGATCTTTTCGCCGTCGGTACTTGGGATGGCGGTTTGTGTAGCGCGTCGCTTGAAGTCCAACTCTAGCCCCCAATAGATGTCGAACTCGTCTTCAGAGGAGTCTTGGTCGCTGACAACGATCCGATTCCGTGCAGCAGAATCCCTCTTATCAACGATACGACGCAGGTATCGTAGCTCTTTTCTACGT
Organism: Phytophthora brassicae; assembly: GCA_024679045.1. Classification (NCBI taxonomy): domain Eukaryota; phylum Oomycota; class Peronosporomycetes; order Peronosporales; family Peronosporaceae; genus Phytophthora; species Phytophthora brassicae. The sequence goes on from JAIKVB010000750.1 coordinate 456, forward strand.
GCCGATAGCCGTGGCTGATTAATAACGCGACTGTGTGAGGCCTTATGAGGTGCTTCTCGCGAAAAAAATTTGTTGCTGCTGCAACTTCAATTTGGGGTACTCAATTGAACTCGCTGTGATTGGTCAATTCAATTATCTTGGAAGTCTGTCCAAAAAACAATCTTCCTGTTGCTGTGCAATTGACTACCACTAATAGTGGTAGTATTGAGAGCGACCTATATTTTTCGGAACCCCTGCTCCGCACTAAACTAACCTATCACGCTGGATATCCGTTGCGCAGAAACGCCAGATCATCGCCAAGTCGGCCAAGTGTTCCGACATGCCGAAGCCAAACTCACAGAGTTGGCGGTCTCAACCTTCTATCTGTCTTCCAAGCCTGCACGCATCACAATAAGTGGCATATTTCGCAGTTCTGTGCACGTCACAATTGTACTTGTAGAAACCTATGACCTTCAATAGTAAACTGCCAGTGCAGTGCACAAGCCACTACCGAGAACGCGGCAAACCAAAAGAAGAAAGAGCAGTTTAAAAACAAGCTAGCCAAACCAATCCAAAAGAAAAAAAATTGCCGGAAAACCAGACCATAATAGCTGTGAGCCACAGCAGAAGATTTTAAGCCAAACGCATATTTGTGTACAGCAACGACAAAAGACTTGTCACGGTTACACGAGGGTAAAATCCAGAGCTGTTCCGTGCGAAGTCGCGGCTTTGTTTTAATTCATGTTTTAATCCGTCCTTTTATCACGTTTTATCACCCTAATTAAACCATTTTATAGGGTTTTGGAAGTACCACCGGGTTTTCAAAACAGCGTTAATTCCTCGCACCGCGAAAGGGTTAATTAAAGTCACCATGACAATAACGATACATATTAAACAATGGCGCTGGAGTCGAGACGGCCGCTAAAGAAGGCATCCAATTTGGCTGCAAGAGGTACAAATGCGTCTGGGTTTAAATAGCACGCCACTGCTGCCAGCGCCTCGAGAAACTCTGTCAATGTCATGAGGACACTTTCGGCGTGCTGTTCTGACTTCGATTCACTCTTCACTTCAATGGATTTCGTCACTGAGAAAGTATCAGGAGGAGTTGGCAGCATGTCGGACGCCACGCCAACCAAGTCAAAATGGATGCTTTCACGCTCGAGCTGCAGAGTTTCAGCTAAAATATGCTGCACATCGTCGAAGCGCAGCAAGTTGTCGCGGAAAAGGTCGAAATACTGACAGCAGTTATTGAAGCCATTTGCAGACAACATTTTCGAGGAATTGAAAGTACCTGCACTCTCCTGATTCGCGAAGAAACGTTCAGGTCGTTGCTCGCACGCAACAAAGTGCGTGTACATTGAGCGCAACGTCTTGTGGTGTATTGTAAACACCTCCCGACATTCAAACGAAAGCAACTGAGGTCGAAACACGTTGGCTTTGGCTTCATCTGTTTGCATGGCGTTTGGGAACACGATCTCTTCCAGAAATGTGCGAAATCGAACGTCTAGAGTTGCTGCTCCAATATCTCCTTTCCACTGTACGCGGTCACTAACAACAATGTAAATCAAAGACTATTATCTCTTCCAGAAATGTGCGAAATCGAACGTCTACAGTTAAAGTTGCTGCTCCAATATCTCCTTTCCACTGTACGCGGTCACTAACAACAATGTAAATCAAAGACTCCACGAACTCTGCTGGGGTCAGTTCACGTTCATTTGTTGGGGCTGCAAGCGTGAGAGTTAAAGCTAAAGTTGAGGTGACTATCACCATCGAAGCTGCAATTTCAGGGTTCACTTTTTCCAACACGCTCTGAATAAAGTCGTAAGGGAATGGCCGAGTCTTACCAAACACTTGACAGTCTTTCAAGAACATGTAAAACTCTACCAACGACATACTGGCAGAAATCTTGTGGAAGAAACGCGCTTCATCTACTGCATATCCTGCCGTTCGTTGGGCAGTATCTTCTGATGTACTGCGACTCGTTCTATAGCTGTCGACGTTCGAGTAGAAGCGATAAATACGTCGTAAAGGCTCGTAATGCTCCACCAAAATATCTTCAACCCTTTGTAGCTCTTCACTGAGTTCCTCACTTGTCGATTTGGTGTCGCTCAGAGATAATTGAGAGACTTTTGATATGTGTACAGTCGTCAACTTGTACTTCTCTCGCCAAACTCGTCGATCAACCAGCTCAAATGGAACTTGCTCACGGCCTCGACGTGTTAGTAACCGGAGAGCATCTTGCTGAATTCGACGCTGCAAACACCCCCAGATTCTCATTGCGCTGCTTCTCTTCGAACAAGCATACTGAACTGTGTTGACAGCATTCTGGAGGGCAATGTTAGCTTTTGCCAACAAATGGGGAGGAGTTGTCATGTCTGGAGGTGTCTTGGTCGCTTCTACTACGTCAAATGGTGTGTGCAGTTCTCTCCATTGACAGCGTATCGACTCCCAGCTTTCTCGTGCTTCGGTTAGTGCAATTTGCGCTTCATACCATGGATATACACTGACTGGGTTAGACGATTGTCCACTTGCTACCTGAGTCAGTAGACTCGGATGTTCGCATACTAGAAAGGAAAACAAGCAAAAGACCAGATCACTCGCCATTTCATCCGTAAGAACCTGATCGCTTAGAAATGGTGGACAAGCTGGATTTAGTTCTTCTGCTAAAGCACTACGGAGTTCCTCACGCGTTGAATAAGGCGAATGTTTACTGACTGCCGTACTACTGTCCACAGTAGCTCGTGATAGTAGCGTTGTTGGCTTTCGTCGACTTTTAAGCATCACTAGACGATGAAGAACATGACGAAGCACGTAAGATTCGTGCATATCGGAGGAAAAGTTTTGAATTAAACCTGTGTTTGACGGAAAAAAATGACGGAAAGATCCTCCACACTGCTCTAGCTGGAAATTAATCCATCTAAGAACTAACAACTCGGAAGGTAGACGTAAAAGATCCGATTCGTCTTCTCCTTTTAAGAGAAGAACACTCACATCAACGTATTCTTCAGCAGAAACGGCATCTAACATGTTCTGCAAGTAGTCGACCTCACAATCAACAAACACAAAGCACAGTTTACCCCACTGGTTCGAAATTGTCTGAACTTTTCGTTCCTGGCTTTGTTGAACTCGAAGTTCCAGTTGTGTGAGCAATTCCTCTAACGATAAAGTATGTCGTTTAGCCAAATCAATATGTTCACGATGAGCTTTCATCTCCACTCTGGCACTTTCAATCTGCACTTGTAACTTTGCAATCAGTTCCTGAAAATCATGTTTGTTATCGCGATAAAGCTGAATTTGCTCGTTGGCTTTCCGAATTTTTGCAATCACTGCGTAGTCATTCCAACGATGAAATAGGCGCAGAAGCCGCTGTTTGGTCCATCGCCAGCGAGCCTTTTCAAGCAGAACACGAGTATACTTTTTACGGATGATAATCTTTTTCCAATCTGCCAGTGTCTGCTGCATTACCAGTCGTCCCCAACGAGTCGCAAGCCGATCAACCATAAGTTCATTGTTGCGTAGTCTCTTGAGCATGAATTGGTGCAGCGCGTCCATACGAAAGCTATGATCCATGTACAGCCAAAAGCAACAAACTTGTCAGTATTCTGTACATCTTTATATGAAGTCGTGCTCACTTACAGACGCTGTTCTAAAGCCTCTTTTTCAGCTAGAACCTCTTTTAGTTCAGTGAAGTAAGCTCGTCGTTCAAGCGATATTTGCAAGGTTTCAGGTGCGAAGCTTCTGTTTTTGCTCGTCATAACGTAACTATTCACCGGTGTCAACTCCAGAGGATCGTTCATGTACGTCGCTCGTTCCAACTCTGTTCGAGTCAAAATTGTCAGGTTTTGAAAACGTGGGAACTTACTACTAACTCTCGATAGAACATCGAAGCAAATTGCGGTTCGTAGCGGATTGGGGACTCCAAGATGGTCTGTGGATTGCAACGCCTTTGAAAAATCATATTCGAAACGAGAAGCTATGAAAAGAGTTTGAATCAGTTTAACGTCTTTATCTTATAGTAAAAAAATGCTGGACTCTTTCTTACCTTGCTGTTCAAAGTCCTGCTCTTCGGTGACGCATTTGGTTTTCCACGTCTCAATACTACGAAGTCGCTGTACCTGCTCGTTCTTAAATGAAGACTCAACTGCCTCGCGTTTTAAATGACGGAAACTCTTACCACCAATAGGCTTAGACGCCTTCCTGCTCTCTTCCGAATGTCTTGTTTCCAATGCCTCATGAGATTGCATTTTTCCTTGGGATCTTTAAAAATGAGTCGTTTCTAGATTTAATCACGATCGTTTCGCACGATTGGTAGCTATTCCTGATAGTTGTTTCGACCTCTCACGCTCATTTCTGTAGCTTCTGCTAGTAAAGCAGCCATCTTAATTGCATTTTGTCAACTTGTGCTTTGGACGACGAAAAATGGCGGACTACGTCCCCTGTGATACGCCGCCGTCCAGAGGATTTTTCTCCAACTTAAAACCACTCGGGATATTCGACGAAGTGGACACGCTCACCCCAACCGAATTTCTTCGTGACTTTTACACTCGACAAGGTCTTCATGACAAACTAGAAGATGTCGACGTCTTCATGACAGCCTACGGACACCAGATGCATCTACTTTACGCTGAACTCGACAAGAAGTAGGTGAAAAGCACCAAATTGCAAGTTTTTGATTATGATCATAACGTTATCATTTTTGCAGATACGGCACAACTTTCTCCACACGGCCGCCACCCGTCAAGACCGAAACTCGCAAGGCTGAACCAGTGACAACGCACTCCTACGTCGCTCCTACAACTCCAAAAAGTCCCAGTAAACCTCCAGTCAACAAAAGTACGTACACCAAATATTATCTAAATCTGGAAAGTGCAAACCCTAACTTGATTTTTCCAGTTGTTCTACTTGGAAACTCTGGTGTTGGAAAAACCAACTTGATTAGTCGTCTACACAAGGGCGAGTTCAACGATGAGTTCGCGTCCACTATCGGCGTGGAATTTCTGACTCACTCCATTAAAGTTGACAATATCGAGGTGAAAGCTCAAATTTGGGATACTGCAGGACAGGAACGATTCCACGCCATGATGTCGACTTACTACCGTAACGCAGCTGGGGCGTTGCTAGTCTTCGATGTTGGTAATCGAGCGAGTTTACTTGAAGTCGAGAGGTGGCTCGATCAGCTCCTTAACGTTGCTGAGCCTGGACTCCACGCAACATTGGTCGGGAACAAATGTGACCTTCCTGCAGATAAACGAGCTGTGTCCTCGGAGGAAGCTCGACAGTTTGCAGCTGCACACCACATGGCGTACATCGAAACATCAGCGAAGACGGGGTTTAACGTGCCAGAAGCCTTCAGTGACCTCATTGCTGCGATTCATCGCGCGCGACTAGCTGATTTTCAAGAAAGTTCGTTTGCCACCATCGAGCTCAACACTAAGAAAATTGATTCAAGCTCGCTTTTCAACTGCAAGTTCTTCTAACTAGTATTAAGCACTTTAATATATCTACCACCTTGTTTTCTAAAGAGCTTCATCCACTATCTATTCTGATAAATTGCACTGAGACGCGTAAGAAATCAAATCTGTGAGTTGTTCGTAGATTTCATGACCTCCCACACGATCATTCGGCTTGCATGAAGTGACAACTTCAATATACTGAAGCAGACAAACCCCATCTACTTTTGTTAGTTTTGTGGTACAAGCTCTGCTGTAATAAGCAACTCATAACTTACATCAAGCAAAGAACGCTTAGTATCTTCATAGCGACGCTCCAACTCTGTAAACAGAAAACTAAATTTTCAGATATACAACAATATCCAAAAGCTATAGTATCGCACTTTACCTCGGACTTGATGTGTCTCCCGTTTCAGAATCTTCTCAAACTCCGCTGTCTTTACTCCAGCTGGCGCTGCTCTACATGGTGTCTTTGGACGATGACTGGGGCTCGTTCTCGGACTTAATCCTGAAGTTTCATATTGTAATAAAGGTCCAGCAGACATAACTGGACGTCGAACCGATACCTGATAGCGAGGTAGACCGTACCATCGACGTATTTTGGACGATGGCATCGGTTTGCGAGGTACATATTCTTGCATATGACCTTGTTCTTGAATCTGTCGTTCGCTCCGGTTTAATGCAATACGTAAAGCCTGCATTTCTTGCGTGTCCATTAGTCGTGGGGTGTAAGTCCGATAGTCAGTGTTGACTTCTTCGTCCAGATTGTTTTCTTCTTGTTCGATCCATGAATCGCCGTCGTCTTCTTCGCTTTGATCCTTGTCAATGTCGCGCTTACAATCGTTAGAATCGTTCATTGTTGTGGTATTTAATTAGTGAACGATGAACGGTCAACAGACATCTATTTTCAATACAGGAAAACGAGTTTCCTTACTAATAAAAGACTTGATTGGACAAAAAGAGCAATTCAGCTACACATTTTGTTGATCTCTTACTGCTCGTCTCATTAACTTACTATGTAGATGTTAAACGTCTACGTCACCAGGTCTCAGTTCATCAACCAAGCTCGCCAACTTCAAAGTACTCGCACGTTGTAAGCTGTCACATTGACTAATTCCCAGTTCTCGAGCGACTTTCTTTCGTAGAGAATCAATTTGGTCAGAAACCACCTGATGCTCATCATAAACAACTTCCATCAATAAAGGTGCGTCGTGAAGTCGCTGGTCCCGAGCGCGTAGAAAGCGGAAAAGCTGCGTGTAATCCGTATTCTCTGCTATTAACTCATGCTGTGAAATACGGAGCAGCGCAATAGCCATCGCAAAAATCACCGAAGATTTTTCAAAGAAAAGGATATCCAGGAACCTGAAGGTGGTCTCACTTGGGAAAACAGCACAACAAAGCGGCAACATCCACTGCGTCACAAGAACGAGTCCCATTGGTGGTGCGTTTAGTTGCTGAAAATGGCGGTACAATTTCGGGAGACGACTCCGCAAAAGTCTGTCAAGCACAGCACCGTCGACTTGAAGGCCCGTCATTCCTTGCGTATAGTAAGCAGGGAAATACTCTTCACAAATGGCATGGAGAAGCCAGAAAATTCGCTCTTCTTCTTCAATTGGAAGATCTGTAGCGTTCTGTATCTTATCAACTTGTATCTGAGCGTGAGAGAGGCACAAAAGTCGTCCTACAACGAAAGTCATCGACTGGCAGTAGCCTAAAGCGTCGTTGTGCAGGGCGTAAGCAAGCATTACGCGCTCAAGAGATCGCTGACCAGCGTGCGAGGTTATCCAGCATTCATCATTGCCAGCAAATGTTCGCTTCAAGTCCACCTCGATCTGCTTCTTGGCCATAGTAAAACGTGAACTTTTGGCTCGGAAGTGAATTTCATCAGTTGGGTCTTCAAGACGCTTTATCAAGTTCGGAAAATAATCCCGAGGGAAGCACCCTTGAGCGATAGATGCTCCACTCAGCTCTGAGTACATGTTTAGCCGACGAGACATTGGAATACCCCGCCAGATCATTTCTCGTAGTGTCTGCTGCCTCGTTGCATTAGAACCGCAGTATCCGACTGTTTCGTAAGAAAAACTTCGCCACTTTGACTCTTCTTGTCGCTCTAGAGCTTCGATTAAAAGTCGATAATACGCGTACGATTTCGTCCCTGGATTTGGTTGCCAGTCACCGTTTCGAAGCTGTAATTCGGGATCGAATACGCCAAAACCTAAGCGATCGATCATTGAAGAGTGTGAATATTGCGATGAACAAGAAGAAGTCGATGACGTTGATGCGGTCGAAGATGAGGAGCCTGGTGGGGAATGGCAATCATATCCCTTCTCTGTTGGTTGTATTGACAGTGTGCTCAGCAATTTCTTGGCTGTGGATCCCCACGTTTCCGGAATTGTCAAGTGTGGGAGCTCAGAAATGCCGTCAGGCAGAAACAACGTACGGATGAGAACTAATCCACCGTCCGCCTTGAAATTTCTCGTATTTACCAACTGTAGCCACTGTAACTTCGCTGGCATTCCCTGTACCAAGTCCAGCATTGATACTGTTAACCGACCAACACAACTCGAGTCACTTTGTCGTTCACTCTCTTGGTGTACAGTAATTGTTATCTGGGTATGAGCCAAAGATTCAGGTGCGCGGAAAACGCTGCTAAGACCAAATCGAGGATGACGCCACACTTGAGAACTCCCAGAAAGCACAAAATCCTGCTGTAAACTTCCCAATGGCGAACGAATACAGTAGAGAACTCGACTGCTTCCATTGATATTAATGTCGGGTGTTGAGGGTGTTTCAACACTAATTACTCCATAATAACGTCTCCTTTCAGTTCTTAAAGTGCTTGGGATCATTGTATCCATATCTCCAGTAGGCAAACCCCGCGCTTCAATCAATTCAAGGTGGAGATCTCCAATAAACGAGATAGCAATTGTCTCCTTTGGTGGATCCATCTTAATAACCCCAAAGAATCTCTGAAGACTCGAGATACTACAACTTCGACTACCAGCTCTAGTCGTAAACACACCAGAGAGATTTGGCACAGAATAGCCACTGAAACCGTTCCGATTCCGTGCTCGCACACGAACAAGGTACTCGGTATCTTTCTCAAGACCACAAATCCAGTGTTCACGAGCTTCAGGTTGCAACAAGACATCCAACGGCTTCCAATCAAGTAAATTTGATGCTGACATCACTGCAGATGACACCGAAGAAGACGCTTGAGGACTGGACGATGTAGCCGGTGGCATCAACATGAGCATCGTGAGGAAGTTACTGGCACGTGACAAACTCGCAGGCTTTTTGCAGATCTCCAGATGAAAGTCAAGCGGCTTCAGCGTCTCCCAAAGCTTCGTATCCGGTCTGGTAGGCTTAAATTCCCATCCAACACCGAATGAAGTTGTGTCCGCACCTAAACAACGCACTTCTGATGGTACGCTAGGCACTTTTGACGCCTCAAATAGGAAATTCATGATAGGAATTGGACGTGCTGATGCAAGTTCTACGACTGTTTTACCGTCATTAGTTCGAGCATTCAAGCTTAATTGACGCCGCTGTGGTGCTTCTAGCGGACGCCTCAATTAGGAAATTCATGATAGGAATTGGACGTGCTGATGCAAGTTCTAAGACTGTTTTACCGTCATTAGTTCGAGCATTCAAGCTTAATTGATGCCGCTGTGGTGCTTCTAGCACCAGCCATTCACAAACTTCTAAAGGAGCGCCCATCGCTGCATAATGAAGTACAGAATAACCTTTTGTGTCCACAGTATTCAATATCAACTCATCTTGACGAAGGTTTTTGTTGTCAAATAGCCACTTTAACACATTTAAGTGTCCATTATACGCAGCGTAATGGAGAATGTTGCGTCCATTAAAAGAAGTGACTCCCAAGGGGATCAAGTAGTGGGGAATAATAGCTTGGTAACTTTGTGTACACGATCGGTTCACTGAAGATTGAGATAGTAGACTCGCACACCACTGAACCACCTCGAGGTTGCCATGGATCGCAGCGAGGTGCAGTACATGAGCTCCATAGGCGTCTACAATAGAGATCCCGTTTGTATCGTGCTCAAACAGTAATTTTAGCAGCTCCACCGCCGTTTTCGATGTAGACAACACCGCCGCATCGTGGAAAGGCGTGCGACCATCTCGACACTGCGCAGAAGCGTTCGCTCCATGGAAAAGTAAACATTTGGCCACCTGTATGTTGCCACATCGACATGCTTGGTGTAGTAACGTCCTTCGTCTTCCGTCTACACAGTGCAGAATATCGACCTTTTCGTCGCGCTCCAGCAACTCAAAGAACTTCTGGCCATCTTTAATTGAAGCAAAAAGCTCTTTGGCTTCTGCTGCAATAGGAGAAACTGGTGGTGAATACGTCGCTGACCCCACGAGTTCCGCCAAGCGGATGAGATCTGGCGTGAAAGCTGGGAAAATGGAGAGTTCTGGCGTCGAAGACGGTATTTGTGATGAGTTCTCGCCTGATCTCTGGAGCAAAACTTCAGTCAAAAGTACTGATATTAGAGACCTGTCAACATTAAGACGTACCGAAGTGGACGCTTCACGCATTCCTGCTTGGTGGACAAGCTGTGGACAGGATCCTAGCTGCTACTAATGACGAAGCGGTGCGTCTGAGTCGCGCGTAGCAGAGCCCGTTCTAGCAAACAGCGGCGTCGTGACCGCTGCTGATTGGTAGAAAGACAACTTCAAATGCAACATGGCTACATTTCGACGCTGAGGAATTTAATTTAATTTAATTAATAGCTTATTTTTATTTAATTAATTTTGGTAAGTGGATGAAGAAAAAGTGATTGCTTGGCTGTCATGCAAAGCTTAGGAAGAGAGTTAGTTGGTAGCAACTCAGCCTAATAAAACAGTTCGTCAGCGTAACCAGTTCTCAACCTAATAATTAAGAGCGATTTGGGGTTTGGAAGGCGTACACGCTGGATGCTGCAACAATGTACCGTAAAACTCATTCGTCTTGTCTTGTGTCACAATAAAACACCTAGGAGGCACATCCAACCGCGTAATGGTTGACGTGCTAGCATAATTAATAATACGCCGTACAACACGAGCTCCTCGCCCGTCAAGAAACATTGGAGCTGCAGTCACTTTGCTCATATAAGCGTCAGGATTTGTTGGCTCAAATACTCCAAATTGTCTTCTTTGATCAACAATGACAACCATTTTCCCGGGTTTGTTAGCATCCTCCAGAGCAAAGAAAATGTCGACGCCCTCGTCGTCCCCACTCACCACAACGTAACCATTTAATGTCCAATCAGTTTTGTGCGTGTTGCTGTCTTTTTCCGAAAGGAGTGAGGGCGTTGAAGCACCAAATGCGTCTGCGCTCAGGAAAACTCTCGACGGAACAAGTTTTACCGAAATATCGTTCATTTCGAAGTCCATTACCGCACCACCTAGTGCCTTTTCTAGCGGAACTGTTGTGTATCCAAGTACCAGCAATGCATTAATTCTCACTGCATAGAAGCAGGCGCTGAACATTTCCCACGACTGCAGTGACTGACCATCAATCATTTTATCATCAACATATCTCTTCAAATCAGCTAAAGATCTCGCGAACACTCTTTCAGTCTCGGTAGTTAGTGGAAAATGACTTGACCCAATACATTGCAATAAGACATAAGGAACTTGGACATCGTAGCGCTGTAAGTATTGCGGAAACAGCAAACATAGAGAAGAGTCCCGGATTGTCGCCCATGTGACGTCCCCGTCGAAAACGTCACGTGGACTAACTGGTTGACCAGCTATAGCGGCGGCTGCCAAACGGATATTATGTTCGGGTTTTAAAATACTCAGATATTTGGCAACGTATTTTGTCCAGATTTCTTCGAAGCAGCACTTTATAGCAGACAAACTTGGGATATCCTGACCCCCGCGAGTTTTATTCACCATTTTCAAATATTCAACAGACCATTGCGGAACACTACCAAGAGTGAGTAAATCACGGCAAATTTGAGGACAACTCAGTAATTTAGCATAACTTGCATTTGCTCCGACCATCTGAAATATTTGATCCATTGTTAAGAGAGGCATCGAAGCATTTGGAGTCAAATAGCAAGTATCGCTAATCGGTTCAATGGCGCCCCAAACTGTCCCGGCAAACATAGGAAGCAGAACCACACCAGAGGATGACGGTGACGATGGTGATTGTTGACACAATAATTCTCCAAGTTCCACCACAAGTTCACGCAAAAGTGACGGCTCATAACTTGTCAGTTCAGCTTGAATCTCGTCGATCACTTGATAGTCATCAATGCCAAGAAAGAGGTACAATGGTCCGTCTTTATCTTGCAGTTTTGAGCGCAACTTGAGACCAATTGCTGCAACGGCTCTCTGAAGGCTTAACTGACCTCCATTGACTGGCAATCTCGACTCAAACCACTTCTCAAATGATAGCGAGCAATTCCCATGCAGGAAAAATCGATACAACAATCGCCAGGAGAAAGACGCTTTAATTGGTAAAACGTCCTCGACTGGGAGTGGACGAAATCCGTTCGAGTATGGAACAATCACACTAAAAACGCGTTGAGCGTCTAGCTTCATTCTCTCTCTCAGAATCGTGCCGCCTTCTTCCAAAATCCTCGTTTTCCCGATCCCAGAAATCCCGTTGCAAACAGGAATTTTGTTACTGTGGTGATCGGATGCGCTACACTTTGCTATTTCGACAATACCACTAAAGCACCACACGACCGTGTTCTCGTTTTCCCGATCCCAGAAATCCCGTTGCAAACAGGAATTTTGTTACTGGTGATCGGATGCGCTACACTTTGCTATTTCGACAATACCACTAAAGCACCACACGACCGTGTCAATCGCCTTCTCCCGACCAACGAAATGGAATTGTAGACTTTCATCGTCTAAAATGCGAGCGCTCGAAAGAATTTCACCCTCGTTGCTCATTTCGCCTTCCATGAAAGCGAGTAGATCTTGACGTAAGAAAAGGTTTACAACAGGACCAGCGAGTCTACATGCTATTGTAGGTTGTGGTACATCTGGCAACGTCACAAGCACGTGAATCTCGTTGGAAGACGGCTCCGGCATGTTGTTTACGATATAGAACCAGTACCGCAAAGTCATCCATGGGGGGATCACCTGTAGTGTCTTACTAACTTGGAGAGGTCCTCCTTTCACCAATTGTTCTCCTTTCACAAACCATTCTCCTTTTAACAACCGCAGTGCAACAGGGTCATTGTCGCGTAACCAAATTGGAAACATACCAATACGCTTTTTTGCCAGGGAAAGATGGAGTTTGGTAGCATGAACCATGATGTCGTTTGGCTTCGTTGCCTTGATCACTTCCTTCAAATGAGCCACAGTGGACCGTTGATCGATGTCTACGGAGAAGGCGCTTCCAGCCACTCCAACAATCGCACAGAAAAGCTTCATCCTCTCAACAAAATCTGGAATGTGTAAATTTGTTTCTGCTGAGGTCAAATCACAAACTGTCAAAGAATTCTGAAGCAATATCGCTGAAATACGACAAGAGTTATCTTGTCATTTCAGCGATATTGCTGTTATCTTGTCGTATTTCAGCGATATTGCTCAAATCGAAAGACGAGGGTCAAGATCACCGCCAATCTAGCTCATGTACCCGGCATCCTGATGAAACCCGACCAAAGTGTTGGTTCTCCATCTGACATTTATTTTTTAGCGTTATTAGCACAAGACAGGCAGCTTGCATTGTGTACATTACTCTTCCAGCGATGCCGTTGTAGCAGCTTGGATCGCAGCCTTAACTGTACTCTCTCGCTCATCACCGCTGCCACCGCTTTCGCCGTCACTAGAAACGCTTGTGTCCAAGGTATCAGCTGTGATGTCACTACCGTCGTCGCTAGGAGTCAATACAACAGCAGCAACATCAGCCAGAGCCTTGGCCTTCTTCTCCTTCTTTTCCTTCTCTCTCTCCTCTCTTCGTTCCTTCTTCTGCTCCCGCACGAGATCAATAGTCTGCAGCAGCACCGTCATGATATGCACAGTCTCCCCCGGATTCGAGACCCAAATGGTCGTTGCAGCGTCGCGTGATCGCGTATCGTTACCCGTTCTAGTAAATCGGTCACCTACGTGAAGACATTCCTGGCCCTGAATATTTTGCAGCTCTTCACTCTCCTGCAGCTCCTTGGGCAGGAACCGGAAGACGTACTTCTGCAGCGCTAAAATACCCAGCGCTTTATTACCGATATCCACCCACACGTCATTACCGCCATTGAAGGCGCAGAACGGCACGCGAAAGTGGCGCAACTCGTGCTGTAGCGTGAGACTAATCTCCTCCAAATTCTCGTACAAGATGCGCTTGTTGGACGTGTTGATGATGCCGATAGCCCTCTCTTTGCGCATAATCCTGGCTGGTAGGTGCAATGCTTTCACTGTCTCCTGTAACACTTGTGCTGCGGCATCCAGCAGAGCCGTCACATCCTCTTGCGGCCAGCGTTCTCCTCGTCCGTTTTTCCAGCTGTCGCCGTCAATCTCACGCAGTCCAACCCGACCCGACGTCTTGTCCGTGTGCGTTTCAAAAAGGTAATTACATTCTCCTCCCATGACGAGGAACCGCGCGCGCTCCTCGACGCTCAGAGCCTCCAGTGCATCCAAAATACCACGCAGACGCTGCTCATAGCGTCCCGGATTGCCTGGATACCCCGCGGCCGTAACGAGGGATACAACGACGCCACGCTGTAGTAGTTGCACGATAACCTGCACCATCCTAGAGCTCTTGCTAATTGTGCCGCCATCTTCGTAGATGGTGTCGTCAGCGTCGAACGTGACGAGCTTGAGTTTGCCTGCGATAGCGTTGGTTGTAGCCAGATTTAAGATGTGACGCACCTCCTTGAATGTGGGCGGCACGCGTTTACGCGCCAGGAAATGGGTGCGAGTGTCGTACTCCAGAGCGGCGCGTGTGAGATCCACTGGAAGGAAAAGTTTCTTGAGGTTGGGGAGGAATTTACGCAGACGGCTGTGCTCAGGACTCTGCACGTGCTCAGCGATGAGTTCGCTCATGAAGCGGAAGACCTCGAGAACAGACACGCGAAGCTCAGCTGCATCATCTACAGGCGCCATGATCCACTCTCGCAGCAGCTCGATCATCGGGTCTTGCTCTTTCAGCATAATGGGTAGATTGTAAAATTGCAAATTATTGGTCTTCTGGGTTCTTCAAGTGCGTGTTAGGCGTCAATTTTAGAAATGATCTGAATGTGAAAAAATGTAGACAGAAGCATAAGGGCACTCTTTCAAAAAGCTTTGATGTTGTATGATGTCACTGAAGAGAGGTGGAGATGGACAGACATCTACTGCAACGTCACAAACCAAATGTAGCCATCTCGATTGTGGTCTCCGCTCACGGTCGTAGCCGTCAACTTACATCTTCCGTTCTGTTTGTATAGCAGGAGCGCTAGCCAAGGTGCTTAATATCACCCTTAAATGGGAGCTCACTGTACATTTTGTTCGCCTGCTTTGACGACGACCAGGCGAAAACGGAGCTCCATGCCAGCGGTCGACTACAACGTGGAGTTGTTCACGTTGTTGCGGTGAGTGGATTCTTACAAATAATTCACACGTAAAGGCGATATCTAATTTTCAGCTCTCGTCGAACCTATTTTAAGTCGATGGTGTCCTCCTGTCGAAGCGACGCGAGCCTAAAGCTGGTTAAGCTGCTTGCAACCTGAACAGCATGGCCTTCAAGCTCACGCCCACCGAGAGCCTCCGCGCCTGTGGTGTGCTGGAGGAATCGCTTGAGAAGATGAGCTTTCTTGGCAGCATTACACCCGACATTCTGCAGCATCGTGAGGAGCTCTCGCAAGTTGTAGGCGAAGAGATTTCCCGTATCATCCAAGAGCAGCGACAGCTCGAAGGCAAGTACGAGAAGCTCATTGCTCAGCGTGCGGTGCTTAAAGGATTGGCTAATAAATCCAAGTTTAAGGAGAACCAGCGGGAGATCCAGGAGGTCAGTCGACTGCTTCGAGAGTCTACCAAGAGTTTGTGTCGCAACCTCAAGGAGAACCCCAACTTTGCAGGGAATCTCCAAAAAATTCAGCAGGAACGAGAAGGTTTGCTTGAGTTACTGGGTCATACGTTGACGGAGATGAAGAAGCACGGGACGTTTGAGACGCTACTGAATTATGTGGCGGATGGGAAAAGCACACAGGAGAAAGCGCACGAGATCCTCAAAAAGGAACGAGAAGCTGTAGATGAAGTAAAAAGACTTGGAGCGGAACTTGCGCGTGAGAAATTGGAGCATCAGAAGGAGGTGGCGGAGCATAAAGCTGCCATTCTCCGCTTAAAAGAGCAGATTCTCGCAGTCAAGTCAAAGACGCAGATTGACATTCGTTACGCTCGGAACGAAGCCAAAGCCAAACGAAGCAGTACGGCCCGAATGTATCACCAGCTTATGGAGGAACAGCACGACCGAATTAAGGATCTACAGGGCAAATGCGCTATAGAAACGAAGGTTCACGATGAGACTGTGCATTTCCTCAAGGACCGTCATGATCAGCTTCAGACTGAGTTGGCAGAATGGAATGGCAAGTATCAGCAAGACACACAAGCGAAACAAACTCAATTACAAGAACTACAGGACCGCAAAGCAGCGAACGCCCAGAGACTTGATAACTTCGAGAAGCGATGGCAGGAGGAGATGTCGAGCATCAAACAAAAGGAAGATGAGCGTCAGAGGTTGTTAGAGCTGGAGGCGTTGCGAAAGGAGGAGCTCAAGGCGCAAAACATGGCTGCCAGAATTATCCAGATCGCCTATCGTGCTCATTTGGCAAAGAAGGAGGAGAAGCGAAAAGCTTCAGTTTCAGAGAAAAAAGGAAGCAAGAAGGGCGCCAAGAAGAAGGGAAAGAAGTAGCTAGCAGTAAATCGAGGTAAAAATAAGCAACGGATTCGGTAACTACGTTGGTACAGGTTGCTTCATCAATACCCAAAGTCATACTTCAATTGCTCGAAATGTGCAGTATGAAGCAGGGATGGCCAAAAATGTATTGCGGGTTATTGGCATTTTGCAATACTGGTATAAATACTTACTCGATGGTATTGCAATAAGTATTGCAACGATATTGCAGTAGCCGTGTTTTCGGAAAGCCTTTCAAGTTCGTTTCTCAGAAGTCGTCCGCCAATAGAAACTCTCAAGCATTCTGCCCAGGCGATGAAATAGAGGTTACGGTACTATAGTATTGCAATCGTATTGCAAATACTGTCGGTATTGTAGTAGATGAGCAGGGTAGTTGCAGTACTTATTGTCAGCTTTTAAGTTTGTTCCAATGCCCAGCTATGTATTTTTGGCCATCCCTTGTATGAAGGATCAATTAGTTAAAGTCCAGTAGTAAGTAAGCAAAAATCGTAATTTGCAATCTAATTTGTACATGTATGAATGCGGTCTATCAATTCTGTCTTTAAATCAGAAATGTATCCATCACGTGATGAACAACATCAACACCCGAGTCGAGCGGTTTGTCAAGGTTCGCTCGCTTAGCAATAATGTGTTCGTGTGACAGGATACCTCCAAACTTGACATCAATACGTCGCCAGCCCACACTTTGCACCGACAGCAGCATTCCTCGTAGTTCATCTTGTTCAGCATCCGCAGTGAAAGCGTAGGGAAGCTGGTCCAAAATCACGTCCTTTTCCACAAAAGGCTCGGGACGGGATCCACCCGAGTGACTTGACGGTGAACTACCAATAGTTTTCCCTCGACGACGACTATGAAAGAGGTGTCTGTGACTGTGACTGCAGCTATCACTTGCAGATTTTCTCCCAGATTCCGAAGTGTGACGACGATTGCTCCTTCTGCTGCTCTGGCTGCTTTCGTTAGCGTTTTCATTGTTCGGCTCCTCCTCGGAGATCGATGGCGAGGTCTCAGTCGCGTGGTTGGGCGTGATAAACTTCATTGCCAGGCGCTTAACTTTGAGTGGAATGGTGTCTCGTAGCTTGTGGGCTCCTTTGAGAGAGTCAAACACGATATGGGTGTAGATAGGCGACATCAGAAGCTCCTTCGTGCTCAACCGGTACGGGTTGAACGCGCGGACGGCAGCGCATGTGTACGGTACTTGCAGATCGAAAAAGATACTGGAGTACAAAGTGCGCGCTTTGAACAACTGCAACGCCTGCATGAACTGACCTCGCGTTAAGCAACTAAGCAGAGGCGGTGCTTCTCGAGTCTTGGGTACTTCGACAGCGCCAGCTGAAGTCAGACAGCGAACACCAAACGCAGAGTTACTGAGAGCCACAAGCCAGCGCCAGTCGCGATGAAAATCATCTTCTGGGATTCGAAGTACACAGAGATTTGTAGTGACAGAGTTCGGATCGGTGTCCTTAGACGATTGTGTAGCCCATCGGATCTGGATATCAAAGTTGCCAGGCTCACTGGTCCTTTCCTCTTCGTCATTTTCATCCCATCCCACAAAACTGGAGTAAAACTTGGCATCGTCTCCGTTCCTTTTGCCATTGGGAAGCAACACTTCCACATCTGCGCGAAAGAGATCAACTTCTAACTTTATCATGCTCTTCGCAGCCTCCGTCTTGTTCTCAAACACGAGCAGCTTTCGGTCACTCATGGCACAGTCGTACAGCTCAAAAGCTTCCTGTTCACTGCATTGCTGCTTCTCTTCAACCGGAAGACTCACCAAAAGAGCACCTTCAACGTCAGACCAAGCTGCAAGAATCAACATTATAAACCAAAGTCAGCATCAATTTTATCCCCATACAAAACATATTATCTCCATTCATTACCTGGGTAATAGTCCTTGTCCAGAAACTCACTGGAAGAAGTACCAAGTTTCAAAGTCTCTTCATTCGCGACATCTGTAAGCGTTAACTGTGTTCCAGTTCGACTGATAACCTTGGGCATCACTGCGTTAAATAGAACATTCGTCGCACCTCGACGTGGTCGTCGGATACCGAGGTGTGGCGTGGCTAACGTCACGAAATTCTGCACCAAAAAGCAACCACCAAACATCAATAACCCACTCGGCAGCAGTCTTAAACCTCCACAAACAGAAACCTACCATTGGCTCTACTTTTTGAAAGAAGCCGCGAACCAGCAATAACCCGATACAGTAGCGATTGTAGAGGCCTCCGAGCCCCTCCACGAACAGAAACCTACCATTGGCTCTATTTTTTGAAAGAAGCCGCGAACCAGCAATAACCCGATACAGTAGCGATTGTAGAGGCCTCCGAGCGAGTGACCGATCATTGAGAGCTTCTCCAGCTTCGGCATCTTGGCAGCCAATTGCTGGATCTCATCAGCCAATCGTTCACCGCCCTGGTCCACACCATCGAACGTCTGGAAGAAACTGGTGGCGTTACATTCGCCCGCGTGCAGATACAAGTCGTCCGACTGGAATTGCGACTGGAAAATCTCCACGAAACGGGCGAAATCGCGCTGGCTGCCCAGCAGTCCATGCTGCAACACCACCAGGTGGGTGGCACGCTGTAGTTGGGCGCTAGTCTGAGCAACGTCGCGGTGTGGAGAGCGCATTGAGTGATGAAAGGGGAGTTGGGAAATGAAGTTCCAAGCGTGATCTCAAGTCGCTGATTATGCCATTGTGTAAAGTTTCTCAAGATGTGATATATGCTGTAAACTGTTACGATTGGTTGAAAAGGTTATTAAATGATTATTATCGGGTGTTTACTGCCTGTGTTGCACAAACCTCTGCGCGATGCTGAAGATTCATTCTCTACGGCCTTGTACTCCTCAGTACTGTAAATGAAGAAACGTTGAAAGCGTATAATGGGCTGAGCCGTTGATTGTCAGCGTACGCTTCAGCTCCAGACCACCGAACGTGAGACCCCTATTAATAGTAGGGGCTTGTAAGGTAAAAGGTAGCTAGCTGTACGAGGTATTCTCACGTAAAAGCTCAAGTCACCAAGGCGTGTCCTCGAGAGATCGAAAATGGCTACACTACTAAAGGTTTTAACGCTCTACTCTCATAACAGTCACTAGTCGAACCCGTCACGGAAACTGATGCCCAAGCGACCAAAACCCGCAACGTGCAGTGCAGTCAGGGAACCCGACAATATCATTTATATTTATTTCTGGAAAAAAGGAAAATAAGTAGCGCAACTGGGTCTCAGAATCATAACAAATAAACAACGCAGTACATACCAAAAGAAAAATGAATTATCAATATAGAGGCTTGAACTGGAACGAAGCA
>JAIKVB010000751.1:0-20003 GCA_024679045.1 Phytophthora brassicae
TCAACTCGTTTTTGGGTCAACGGATGATAAAAAAATATCACACCCAAGAGGTACTATTATTAGGCGTATGTTTTAGCGTCTAATTTTTAGCTAGAAATATACGGCCAATCTCACTGCTCCACTGAAAGTTTTTAAATAGTTCTGAGAGAAAATATGAGGTTCTACTATATACACACAAATTTGGACTCCCGTTTTGGGTCAACTCAGGATCAACTCCGTTTTTAAGTCAACGGATAGAAATATCACACCGAAGAGATACTATAAAATTAGACCTATCTCACTGCTCCACTGATATTTTTAAATAGTTCTGAGAGCAGATACGAGATACTACAGTATGTAAAAACAAATTTGGATGATAAAGGCGTGAAGCTTCCCATAGCACTGGAGCAACAGCATCAGGTTTTTCTATTTGAAGCACTTGGCGACGACCCGGGTCGTCACAAATTCCCGAAGGCCACAGCGAGATAATTAATTGTTTTAGAATCTAACGGCCGACTGTCATTGTTAGACGAGTAGGTAGAGATCGTTTACTCTGGAAAACGTTATCCATCGCCATGAGCACGACGTCAGGTGATCAAGGTCCACTCCGTCGTCGTTCTGGCGGCACCGGAGGCTCCTACCAAACCGCACCTAGCAAACAAAGGTGACACTCGAGCAGACCAACGGCAATCACTCGGTGACTACCGGCGAGGGCGCAGTCGCACGGTACTCACTCATTGGTGATGGCGATCACGATACAATTCGGCGTGCATTCTTGAAGGACCTGTTTGGTGATGTTAATTTGGACGCGGCCACGATACGCGACGTTCGCCTCCAACGCCAACCTTTACTCGAGCTAACGACGAAGAAGCTCAAGTCATTGTCGCTCAAATACTTCTCGATACCGGCACAGTACTTGCCGTACTACCCTACCGTGGCTGCCGATAATACCAGTCCCGTTGCGGCAAGCTCGCGCGACAGCGAGCCTGAACCCAACTCGAAACGCAAGCTGCCGCCGGGTGTTGAAAACTCCTCGAAAAAGCAAGTTGTCCTTCCGCTTAAGCTTCCCAGCGTGGGACCTCACCTCCATTCTATCCTTCTTCAAACCTAGTGAACCGCGCTAAGACGACCAGTTAGTGTTAGGTACAGGCTGACGGTACAGAGATAGGACATAATATTCGACAGCCGGGTTGCTTTGTCGACACGGGTCGCCGCCAAGTGCTTCATTTGCTCACTTTAAATTTCGCCAGCGATCCAACCTACTTCGTATCAAGACAATCACGTCGCCTATTTCCTCATCCGACTAATATGGATTCGCACTATTTGTCCAATGAGAGCCGTGTCGGGTCATTTCACTCTGACACCAGCTTGTTCGAGAGGTCCGACATGAGCGATGTATCGTCGGGAGGGACTGGCTCAGCCAATCGTCATCGACGAGCTCGGATTCTCAGGAATTCAACGAAGCGGGGCATCAAGTTGAAGACAGCAGTACAAGTGATCAATCAAATCCACTCGTTGGAGTCGAAGCCGTTCTGGGGTTCAAGTCGGTGACCTATCAAGGGTATTCATACGCATACTACCACGGGACACATACAAAGCACTATCGTTGTAGTGCATATCGCCGCACCGGCTGTACAGTGAAGTTTTACGTGTCGGAGCAGGGTGCGATGGTTAGCGGGGCCCATAAATCCGGCTGCGTCCCCGATATGCATCTGGTTCAAGTGGAACCCCACCAAGACCCGAGGACTGCAAAAAGCAAATGCTCCTCGCCAGAGACGAAGTTTGCACTCGAGATGTGACACTTACTCCAACGGAGGTACGGAAAATTATTCGGGACCAGTTCTACAGCGGCCTCAATGCGTTGTGCAAGGAGCTACCAAAGCAGGTTTTATGTCGGCTTTATCGGACCTGGGCGAAGCAATTGGGAAGGTACATGTTTGGCCGACTCGAAACAAAGCCATTGTGCGATGTTAAGAACGGTCCAGGTTTCAAGTTTTTCCAGTTTCACTTACTTGGAAGACGACGTTCAGAATCGCGTCATCGGTTCGGCGCACCCGTAACTAATGAAGCAACGCCAGTGCTCCATTTTCATCGATGCAACTGATCGCTGTGTACCAACCTATTTTTGGTAGCTTGTGATCGTGATGATGTACGATCCGATTCCTGAGCTGTACCTTCCAGTTTGGTACGTCCTCACGTCTGGAAAAACAAGTCGGATCTACAACACTTGCTGCACTACATATACGTCGCGTTGAAAAAGAAGCTGAAGCCAGCCCGTATTGTGTGCGACTTCGAGTTTGCTCTAATTAAGGCGGTCCAGAACCAGTTACCAGAAATTAGTATCGCGGGCTGTCTTTTTCACTTCAAGCAAGCGCTGCGTCGTAAGATGCTAAATTTGAAAATATCTGAAGTTGAAGTGAATCTCGCCATGCGCGAGGGATGCATCGACAGACTAACTGTAATTCGACGGTGTGACATCGTGTTCCAGGGGATCCCAGCAGTTCGACGTATGATCAAGCGAGATTGTGCTTTATAAGGCATCGCGCACTCTAGCGACAACTGGAAGAAGTTCTGGAAGTATTTCAAGAAAACCTGGATTAAAAGTTTAAACCGGAGTGGTGGAATGTCAACGCCCTTAGCGAGGATATAATTAACAGGACCAACAACCCACTCGAGCGGTATAACCGTACCGTTAACAAAGCTTTCCCCAATCCGCATCCTGACGAAGTTCAGTTTGTTAAGGTATAACCGTACCGTTAACAAAGCTTTCCCCAATCCGCATCCTGACGAAGTTCAGTTTGTTACAGTCATTGGGGAGCAGAGCTGAAAAATGTTTAACTATTTAGCGACATTTCAAACCGCCGTACAAGTGCCCAAGCGCATGCTTTATCCCAGTGTGCGCCATATTTCGATTCTGACCCATATTTACAAGTTGATTCGGACTCAGATTTGGACTCGGATGACTCCGACAACGACAACGAGTCTGTGAGGTCGATGTCTCCCGAATACTGAAAAGTGTACAACAAGGCTTTGAATTGCATTGTTTTGTATTAACGGACGGCAGATAGTATCATTGTAAATAGAGTGCAACATGTATACATGCATTCACAGTTAGAATTTCTAATGGTACATTCAAACGACCTACCCCATTAAGCCCTCCCCATTATACGAATGTACCCCTGTAGATCGCACTCTCCCATCCCCAACCACCCACCGTTGCTTGCACGCTACACTAGTATTTATAGCTGTGCAACCCTAACGTAAAAATGTACATTGATAGAACTGTTGCCCGAATGTAGCTGAAAAAGGGACACTAGATATTGATAATGTAACCGGTTACAATACCATGCCTAATCAATTTTCGATTATAATCAAATATAATTAATAATGTTATATTAATAGATGGAAAGGTTTATCTGCAAGTTGGCCCCGAAATAATAGATTTTTTACTAATTGGATAAAAAGAATATATATTTCTGATCCAATTCGTTTTTCCCATAAAACGTTGATCCGATGGGGTTGATATCGATGCCTTTAAAAACCCTCACGAAATAATAAAAACATATCATCACGGAAGTATGTGGTTTTACAGGTATAACACAATTTAAGCATGACTTTTTCATGGGTCAATTATGTGGTCAATTGGATCCTAATTTGACCCAAAAAAGAGAGTTGCGCAAGATTTGACCTGCGCAGCGGTTGACCCAAAAAAATTCTCCCCGCTCGACTACACCAATACACAGACAAAAAACAATAAGCGGTTAATTCAGCACCAAACTTACAAAGTTACATTCACCATTGACACACACCTTGAGAACTCCTTTTGCACCTTACCGTAACTCACCACAATATCGGTGCAATGATGTAAGCTCTGCTTGTTGTTGTCTTGAGTAAGATCTGTGTATTTTCGTTCGTGTGTTCTTTCGTGTTGTAGTGCCCGCTCCATTGTTCTTGCTATATCTACAGAAACCACGATATTGTAGTCCAAATCCGCTTGGCAAACCTGTTCGCGGCGACATACAGGTTCTCGTCCCTTCAAAAAAAGGATCCGTCATCGTACGTTGGTATGCGTATAGAATCCTCTTGACAAACTGCAAATTGGGTGTCACTTTAGCCCAACGGAGAATATCCGACAGTATAATTGAAATGGTGGGCCAGACTATAACCGCAGTTCGACGCACAGGATGAGTTGACTTTGCTTAGGAGTTTTTCGGGTAGTGTTTCGCTTTTTGACAGCCGGTAATGTGAGCACATCGATCGTTCGTTTTGAAAGCTCTGCCTGCTGTCGTATATCATCGCCGCGATGATCATAATTCCCGGATATCATTTCAGGTGCCACATCATTTTGGGTTGCAACAATTGAAAGCTGGGCTTCATCGACACCTCTAACGCGTGATTCAGAATCAAGACAAGAGTGCTGGGCTGGCGCACGTACCCCCGTGAGGTTATCCGGGCTCGTGTCGGCATCAATATCTTTCACCATGTCGTCACTGGTGTCTCCAAACTCGAATAAATCAAGAAATGTGTAGCTATCAATTTCTTCTGCTTCTCTTACACCTTCACGAAACCGGGGTTTATGTTCCTCGCGATCTTTCCTGCTTACAGCACTGCTGCCATCAACAACATGCATATGAACGGTACCACTGGGAGCATTTGCCGTGTTTGAACTTGTACTACAATTTTTGTCGTTGCTGGCGTCAGCTAAAACAAATTCCCATTGTTTAAGCTGCTCGTAAAACTTCTCTGACGACAAATTTGAGAGGTGATTGAGCAATGGCTCGAGGGTGGCATGCGCATAACGATACTTCTCCGCGGATGATATTACAACCATATCAGCCACTTTTCTTCGTTTCAACTTCATAAATTCGACACCATTTGACTTTTTTTTCGGTAGGTTGAAGGGCCTTCATCCAAAAATTGTGGTTTCGTCGGATAAAGCCGCTTCTCGGGTTCAGGATGAGCAACGTCTGATGTGGGCTTCGTGGATAGGCGTTTTAACGCAGCAGTCATCCCTCGTATACTATCTGAAATAACGTGGAACAGGTCAGGATTAACGCAAATACTCCAGCGGTCGTTGACTGCACAGTCTGGGAACTCGGAAGCTTAAGCCCATCTCGTGCAACTAGAAGAAGGTGTCGACATGATGTGAAATAAACATGTGCACGCCCATTGCGCCGTGTCACAAACATATAAATTGTAGTTGGAGATAACCTCCCAATTGGCAGTATCTCCGATCTTCTCGCATCGAGCACCGCTCATCACAGTTATACTAGATACCATTCGTGGCGCAGACGCTGGTACGTGTAATCACCTAATAGGGTTGAAATTTGCCGAAGGTAGGTGGGCACTGCATCTGCCTGACGTGTTATCGATGCGTGTAAACTCAAATCAGACGCAAACTGCCTCAATACGGCAATTTGATGACTGAGAAGACCTGCCATTGTTTTGTCGAGGCCTGGACGGTAATTCAGGAGCATTTTCCATTGGTTAGTGTTATCGATGCGTGTAAACTCAAATCAGACGCAAACTGCCTCAATACGGCAATTTGATGAGTGAGAAGACCTGCCATTGTTTTGTCGAGGCCTGGACGGTAATTCAGGAGCATTTTCCATTGGTTCCAGTTGGCTTCCACGCGATTAGTTGTCGTATTTCCAGCCGAAAAGAAGCGCGAACGCGCGTAGCATGCCCACATACTACTACACGACTTCCAATTCCTGTCGAAGTATGCACGAATACTGGGACACTCCTCCTCGCAGAAGTCTTTAACCTCTGTGTAGTTCTCCTCAAAGGACGACTCACTATGGCTGAAGCGCATCACCACGTGTAAGTCTCTGCTACCGTCATACTCGAATTTATTAAGGAAACTTACCTTTTCATCATTTTGATAAAAAAAAGCCTGAAGGCGCTCACGCTGTGCAATCAGCAAGTCAAACTGCCGTCGTCGTATCAGCTTTCTCTAGTAAGTAATAGCATGAAACTGGCACAGTAATACCTTGGCCTGTGGGAAGCAGCGCTCTAGTACTCGCCATTCGACGAAGTCCTTATCGATAACCACCGTCTCGATCTGCTTCCACTTTTTGTTGTTGGTTTGAAGTAGCTGAGTATGTGCTCCATGGTGATAGGCTGCTCGTTCAGAGCAACAAAATCGAGAACTGGTATTCCTCGAACTGTAGGGCCTGTCACCAGCAAACTTCCTATAATAAAACACCATTAGTACGAAAATACGTGTGCAAGAAGGTTAAACTGATGCCGTACCAAGATGATAACCTAAGTTATTGGTGGAATGGGTCCAGTCCATTAATAAACAGTCACCCCACTCGCTGAAAATTCGTTTCTGAATTGATGTCTGGGTAACAATGGCAGATGCAATGCCCATTTGGTCTTGTAGAAGGAGGTCACTGTAATCCTTTTCATCAGCCAATGCGTCTAGAAGTCGCGGTAAATTTTGTTCAGCCGAACCACCAATTAGTCGCTGAATGATGTTGCGCGCTTGCTGAGGTGTCACGGATCGGGCTGTAGGCACATTAGCATTAGATTATCTAGACTCAAGAATACTATCCTTTAAAAAGCGTACCAAGACTGTTCTAGAGAAACTGATTGATTTTCTTTGGCTTTCCCCCGACGCTTATCATATCGCCAACACGGTCTCCAACTTCCAGGCGTTCATCAATCGATGACGCGCCAAGGTAAGTGCTTGCAATTTCACTGTTGGTTAAGTATGTGTGGGTTCGCGTCTGCCAATGTACCACCATGAATTCTCAATTCAAACAAATAAGACCAACTTTCAAAACAGATAACCTCACCTCATTGTACACTCTCACAAACCATTTTTCGGGCTCATTATCTGAAGAGACCTTTTCAACTCTTGCAGAAAACCTCGCTTTGCAGCCATCAAACCAGCTCTTGCGATGGCGCAAGCCTTTGCTTCGAGAGGGTTGATGGCAGCCACGTGTGCATTGGAACGTTCGAAAGGACCATGGAAAATGCTCGGGAATACTTCCGTATTTGCTCGTCAAAAACCACAATAAAACAACAAATAATTAGACAAATGTATACTTCAAAATGCTTATAGACTAACCTGTTGTGTGTGACAGTTTTGATCGAGTTTCGCCATCGAAATTTTAAGAAGTTCTTAGCTTCATAAGCCTCAGCCGCCTCAATGATAGCGCCCCAGCTGTCACTTTCACGTAGTGGAAAAGCGGTGACCACGTTTATAATAGGGCGCGCTTTCTTTGCCATGACATTCCTGGAATTCCAGGTAGCGCATTGCGCTCGCGTGGGGTGCGATCAAGTAATCCAGCGTCACACTGGACCGATATTTGTTGCGCATAAGTATCGGTATCACCGTGCTGCAACCTCCTCCACTTTGCAAAAGCGTCATTTTCGATTCTGTTGTTTCGTTTTCTAACGGGAGGAGTGGCTAGAGTCAAAACTACTAGTTAGTCGCGTGTTCATATAAACAGAAAACAAGTTAAGTAAACATAGAAGCTAGCGTACCGGTACGAGTAGACTCCGAAGAACAATCCAGCTGGCCTTCTCTTACCGAGTCAGAATCGCTGTCTAAAAGTATTATATCTGGACCCATTGTACCTTGATAGCACTCCTATCAGTTTGACGGCGTACCTGACCGGCAAATTACACACTTAGTGTCGGCCTCCTCATCTGCTTGAAGCGCGTACAAACTGATGAAAATGTCGGTCTCGTCTGCCCGAAGCTCGAACAATCTGGAATAAAATGAAAGGCTGTTCTGAAAAAGCGAACCTAATCGAATTTGAAAATGTGAAAAATGCGAAAGGCGCTTTAAGCGAAAATCGGCCATACGGCGCCTTTATCGTGTCTGTCGTGTTGAAGCCATTAAAGGTGCTGCAATGACTTCATACAGGAGGTACCGGTAGGGGCAATAGTCGGACTTTCGCCAAAAGGGGTGGCTATTTGTAAAAAACAGGCAAAAGTGGACACCTGTCGCCAAAAGTGGTGGCTTTAAATTTGCTACTGACAAAAGAGGATCCACCTTAATTCCAGCCACCATTTTTAGTAATATTCCGGCAGTGGAAGACTGCCAAATATGCATTATCCACCCGAAATATGAAATGTTAGGCCGGACCCCGGGTTCCCACACAAGAAACCGAGCTTTTCATAAATTATTTATTTTTATTTTGACGCTTGTGTCGCAAGGTGCCATTCGAGAAACAGAGCAGCAACCAACAACACGCCATCGGCTCTCATGGCACCTCGTCGTAATGGGGGTCGCAGATAACTATCCCGATTT
Organism: Phytophthora brassicae; assembly: GCA_024679045.1. NCBI lineage: Eukaryota > Oomycota > Peronosporomycetes > Peronosporales > Peronosporaceae > Phytophthora > Phytophthora brassicae. The sequence continues at coordinate 8,249 of JAIKVB010000751.1, forward strand.
TTACACAGTCGGGCGGCAGTGGGGGCCATGGAAAACGCAAGCCGGGACGCCCCAAGAACCCGAAGTCGAAGCTGAAAGCGAGTCAGCCTTCAACAATTTTTCAGTGCAGCTCCAGCTAAGGCTCATTCTCAACCGGTGCATGCGGCCGCATGAGGCAGAATACGATCATTTGATTGACCAACAAGCTGATAACTTATCATAAGACTCATGCGTCGAGAAGCAGAAAAAGGAGCATATGCGTTCTTTTCGACGCATGCGTCCAAGTTGCCGCAGAGCTAGGGCGGGGGACGCACGAATACAAACCAATCACAACGCACCATCTGCTACAACTTTTTAATGTCTTTTATAATACACTTTGTCATCTTTATCGTGCACACTTCTCCGTTGAATTTGTGGAGCACTGCTTTTAACAGATCTATTACGAAAGGTATTGTCGAATTGGTAGAGTTATTGTGCGGTGGTAGCTGGTGTACTTATTGCAGTCAGTCTCAATGAATTCACTATGCATAGCTCCCGTAGCTTTTAGTGTACTCTGTCGCTCACCGTTAACTTATCCCGCGTGGACACCGACGTGATACCGGCAAACCTCTCTGGGAGTTCCAAAAGTGACCTTTTATTATCAAAACAGACTATCTACAATTCCTCTGAGATTGGGGTTTTCCAAATGCAGCGCAGTATTGTTCTCAACCAATGCGACCGCATGGAACATAACTGTGCGGTGCGGTGCGGCCGCATGCGGTCGGTTGAGAATGGGCCTAAAGGATCGTCAAAAGGATTAGAAGATAGCAGTTTGTAGCGGTCCGTGTAACTTGCCCAACACGGATGTCTTCGTCCAACCAGGAGACCACCACATCAGGTTAAATCTTACTCCAATACAATTTTGCGAGAACTGAAATTATACCGGTCGTTTTGACAGCTGGTGGGGTAGGCTGGGACCCCGGTTACGCCAAGCGTTTCATATGAACCAGTTGGCGGTGACCCGGGTCACCCCATTCCCAGAAGACATTTTCTGTTATATATTTTTTCAAGTCACTGACCTAAACAGGTCGGTCTAGGCAAATTCTGACAACTCCACAGTCACCCTAGAAGCAACGGCATGCCCAACAGATAAATCACGGCCGAGTGCACCACCTGCAACAACCGGCAACGTTTACAATGTGTCGGACAGCTAGACCTCAGAGCAGAAGTTACTATATCACTGAGGTAATGAATATGCATTATAATATAATAGTTGGAAGGCGGGTTGTTGGGGTGACCCGGGTCACCATCAACTGGTTCATATCTGCAGAAGATATGCCGGGCTTAAAAATATATATGTCGCTTTATCCCGAAAAAGCTCCACCCTAAATGTCTTATATCTGCTGCCGCGTTCTATTGGTACTGCCCCGAATCAGGCAGTAGCCATACAACGTTCTAGTTGTTTAGAATGTGTCAGATATTTTGTTTCGGACACGTCGAGTTCGCACACGTCTGGATTTTTGTCATGCTTCAAGTTTCACACATGCGAGAGAATGTGGCGCACGAGGACTCAGATGTGTTGCTGGTACTGGTAAGCGCCTTCGAGGAGCAAAGCAAGGAGATCGAGGATGTTAGGAAAGAGGTGCTTCGTCTGCTAGTGGAGAAGGCGTGAAGGATCGCCATGATGAAACGCCATTAGTTGACGGCACAACGCTTGGAAACGCCTTGTGACTCGGCGTGTATGGTGCTCTACAAGTACGGCGTACACATTAACTTTAAACAGCACAAGTCTGACGAACTATGACACTTCAGTTGTTTGCGCTTACGACTAACGTGTGTTAACCATAACCTTACTACTTGTCTACTCCAGGACCGCATTTCGTCAGCTGCTCAGGAGGTTTTCCCGTTTCTACTACATCCCGCGGGGACAATCGAGAGGTCGCCCACCCAAGTTCCGGTATCATCACCAGGTACTGGGACTTGTTTTGTGTTTCTACGTAGGCTCTATGGAGCAGAGTAGCCTCTGTATGTTGTTTGGTGTTCCCCCCAGCACCCTATCTCGCACGTTGGTGAAAGGCGAGGAGGCACTTTCTAAAACGCTAAGCAACTACGGACCTGCTCGAATTTCCCGACCGCCTCCCTCTCGACAAACGGAGTTGACGAAGCTAATTGAAGCGCGCGAGCCTCTGTTCAAGCACACGTTCGGGTTTATAGACGGAAATAATTTCAAGGTCCACGGAAACCATAGTAGAAGTCAATGAGTAATATTAACTTAGCTCTGTTACGGTGCAGGTCCAGCAACCGCCCAACGCAGACCTTTAAAACGCCACAACGGCTGGCTTTACTCTGAATTTGTAAACGGGATAATATGTTTCGCCGCGGACGGGTGTATAGTGTGGTGCATACATAATTGTCCGGTGTCGTGGAACGACTCGGACACCTCGCTCGGCTTTCGAGATAAGTTGTTGGATCTCATGTACTGCCCAGACACGCAGATGAACATAGTGTCTGATTCTGCCTTCCCGTGTTCGACACAGATGGCTGGACGCATTCTCACCCCGTTAGAGGATGGTGATTTGGAAAGATAGTGGCCGTCGCTAAGGAGTTCCGCCCGAACTCTCCACAACGCTATCACGCCCGCGGGTGAATCTTCCTTTACCCTACGATCCAGAGCTTCGTTGACTCCGTCTAAATAATCTTTTTCGTATGTTGAACTATCGTGTCCGCACGGTAGGCATTTCGCAAATACGCACGACATTTGATAGGGAAATGGACATACCACCACAGCTACAATTGATACGCTAAGCGGTACAAATAGCACAGAGAGGTCATACATCAAAATATCTTGAGTTTTTTTGGTAATTACACCCTTCACTCTAATAAGTCTGACCCTGACTAATTATGGTGATGAATCGTGAAGGTTGCATTAGTGCATGATTAATTTATGTACACGACTATTTCTGGTGCAAAACTAATAATTGTGATTTCATTAAGGTCGATTCGTTAAACTGATGCAAATGCGGTTGCTTCCGTGTATCCCTTCGTGAACTAATCATTATCTCTCGCTACAACGTTTAGTAAAGACTTGCTAAGCTGTCCTACTTTCCACACACCATCGCTACCGACGTCTAGCCCGCACAGAATCATCGATTGTTTTGCCCAGTTTCTACCCTTCTCACCCTTCTCGGCATTCACAAGCCGAATGCACTCCGCCACGGTCTCCAACAAGAAGCGCTTTCCAGGATTCGCAAGCGCCCGACTTGACATCGCGCCTTGCATCCAGTCCCCGAGCCAAATCGCCTCCATGTTCCGGCGCTCACATAAGTGCCTCCTGTGGACCTTGATTCGCTAGATTGGGAAGCGGCCGGCTGATTGCATAAAGTTAGTAGTATTAGGCGGGAAAAATCGGACGCGATTTCGAAGCTCGCGGCCAACTTTTTTTACCTCTTCAACTGCATGACCGCTTGCATTTTCGATCCACAATTGGCACTCTTTCGCGAACGGCTAGCTGGTCCCCAGTAGCGCGTTTTACGCAGCCATTCAGTCATGATTCGGTTGTTGATAAATGCACTCGAGGATGAGCGATAGCAGACGCCGTTTACGTGTCCGGGATGCCTTGAATAGGATAGTTGGACTTTGCGTTCTTGTAAATAAGTATGGGGCAGAGCAGTTTGGCGTCAGAGCCCCCCCCTTTTATCAGCACACACCTTCGCGACCTATTGAAATATAATAAAAAATAATTAACACAGTTCAACCAAAATCTATTTAGCTCATACAAAGTCTCTAGTAATTCATTCCGTACCTGACACAATGCTGCTACAACAAAACAGCTTTCGACTCCAAAGGCAAGGTGTTCTCCTCGCTCGTGACCCGCGGCGCATCCAGGACTTTACGGAGCGCTACTATACCGTGTACCGCCAGCTGAAGGGCAAAAAGCAAGTTAGTGACGCAAAAATGACTCAGATCGAACAGTCTGTCTCTCATCACCTTGGGGGGCTCAAGCGCCTTTTCGATGATGCTATACTGGACCCGAACCAGCAGTACAATATGGACGAAAGCCATTTCGTCATTGACCTGGACGACGGGAAACGCTCGACTTTCATAGTCAGCAGGATGCTAACTATTTTCTATCATAGTAGTAGCCATGTCCATCAGTAGACGAGAAGATAGCTTGACCCCTTCATGCATCAGGTGCTCAAACTCAGCAGCTGTGGATACACCCCCAGTGTAGACCAATCTTGCGGCCGCGTCCAGCCAAGCCTTGTGGATGAGCTGATGGCGTCCTCCTTGCGCCGTTCGTTCATACTTCTGTCGTCCTTGGTCTTCGAGGGCGAGTTGAAGGAATTAGCGCTTCCTCCACCAGTCTCTAGCCTTGTTTAAGTTGACACGGCGGTGTGCAGCGCGAGACAGTCACAGGAACGGCTCGACAGCACGTCCCGGCAGACCCTTCTCGCCTTCTGGAGCAGGTCCCCCTCCATCCATTGGACGCAGCGCTCCCGGTTAGCCACAGCAACAACTTGTTGCAGGGTGCGGCTTCCGTTTTTGCTCATTTTCGTTTATGGGTGAGTGGCTTAAACAGCGAAGCTGCCGACCACTAATTGTGGTGCACGACTAAAAATGGTAGGTGTACCTTGACTATTTTTTAAGTACGAAGCATGACAAATTTCCAAGCACGACTAATTAGAGTGAAGGGTGTAGAGCTTCTTTGAAATATAACATGTGAGGCATCTTGGCACTTGGGTTCTTGCAAATTTGTTTGATTTCTTCTATAAGGTTGAACAAAAAATAGGGCTTCTTTGAAATATAACATGCGAGGCATCTTGGCACTTGGGTTCTTGCAAATTTGTTTGATTTCTTCTATAAGGTTGAACAAAAATCATTGATTTCTTCAATTTAGAGACTCAGAGCTGCAAAAAATATGAATCGGAGTCCCTAACTTATTCTCTGTAGATTACGCTATTTTGCCGATTGTCTGGATCGTCAGCATTTTCTCCTGCGTTCGAGGTCGAGCACGCTCCTCCATATCTATCTTGTCCTGGCGATGGCGTTCTTCGGCCTCCATCTTGGCGGCAAGGAAACGCTCCTCGTGAGCTACAATGTCATCTCGCCGACGTTGATCTTCTTTGGCTCGCCGAGCCTCCGCCTTCGCTCGTTTTCTTCGCGTAGGAGAAGTATAGTCTCCATGATAGTCCCTCCCATGTTGTTGGACGCGTTTGTCAGTCCATCCATTTTGATCTTGAGCGCGGTGGTTGCTTTTGCGGCCCTGATTCTCGTGACCTTAGCGAAACAGGCCTCGAGAGTCTATGGCTTCTTCTATAGCACGCTTAGCGCCTGCAGTATCGCGAAATTCAGATAAGTCTCCACCCAGAATTTAGATACTTTCAACTTCTTTTTTTTTCATCGCTTCGTACAGACATTCGCCCTTGTACTTCGGGCGATTCGAGCGTGTTGGAAGAGCTGCTCGCTGTAGAATTGGCAGACATCTTGCGCGGTTTGACCGTACCATCGGCAGGACCCGAAGAGCACGTAGCTGGGTCAACTCTTTATGAGCTTGGTGAGGAGTGAGTGAAAGTTCTTCTATCCTCTTCACGACAACTGGCGAGGTTAGTAGCTCCTGTAACTTACCCAGCGTCGTCGATTGACAGAAACGGTCGAAACACTAGCAACGGAACTATATATGGCACGCACGTCGTCGACTATAGGTTCATTACAATCGGTGGGCAGGCGCACGCCCTCTCCGTCGCCCTCTTCGTATACACTGTCATCGTGTTCGGGCTTAAAGGAAAAGTCCGGATCAATGAAACTAGTGTCGCGACCATCTTCGTCGTCCATTTCTATAATGTTTGCCTTCTCATCGACAGCTTGTTTCACCTCCTTCACCTTCAGGATATGTGGGGCATGTCTGGCATCCCAGTTGGTTTGCGAGTGCTCTATATCTTTTTGAATTTACGTCTGAGACTTTCATAGTCTCGTTCGAGCGAGCCACGAGCCCGACCGGAGTTGAACGTTACAGCCAGGCGCTCCCACTTGTCCTTACCCAGGGTTCGAAAAGGTCGCCCGTCCTCCACCGTGACACTCCGTTGTTTAGGACTTTAGAAAGCTCCACTCGTCAGTCCTGTCCTCCGTCCCGTTCGTTGCCTCTCCTTTTGGACAGCACTTCATTCTAGCGCGTCTTCTCCCCTTGCGTACTCAGGTTCCAGTTAGTGTCATCTTTCAGGAAGTTCATCACTTCATCAGCAGTGCTACCCTTAAGGATACCTTACACGTGGTACCCATTACAAACTGTAGCCACCGTCGTCTTGCCTCCTGGCACGTCGCCCATGTACCGTGATACGTGACATTAGCTCCTCCTAATGTTGAACTGTGCAGGTGGGGCACATTTGGTACAGGGGCAAATACTGGTAACATTACCTTTACAAGTTCTACTGCATCGTCGAACTTCTGATACTGTACAGGTTGTACAAGTGCTTCAAAATATGCATCCTAAAACTCAACGCTACTACGAACATCAGATTTTGGCCGAAGCACGCTGATTGGCTGCCGAGTGTAGAGAAGGTGGCCCCGATTGGATTAAATACTGGTGAGCGCAGCAAAGCCTGAGTGCTTTTCGTGACCGAAGGGCCACCCCAGCCTCCCGTGACCAACTATCGCGGCGAGTAGCGGCGAGCCCCTGCGAACGGGCCCGCTAACTAGCGCAGCGTAGGTAGCTAAACTATCTTAATTATCAAACACTTACTGACGCGGCACTGGGCTAACTTAACTAACAAATGTTTACCGACGGGAAGCGGCGGCACTCGGCTAGTTTAGCATCAGTCGTGGCATGAGTGGAAATTTAATTAGAATCGTGGGTAATGTACGGTACTCCGGCATCAGGATATGATAGGATAATGGGGAGCGGTACTCTGGAATGCCATGTTAACTCACGACAGGATGAGGACAATGTACACTGTACAACATTTCCCCAGCCAACGCGCTCGAACGTATCTGCGATGCGTGGGACGAGATGCCAGCCAAAGCCATCCGAAAAAACTGGAAGCACTCTGGGTTGTACTCGAGGTTGTAGCTCTATTAAAATCCGTACTTAATATCAATTTTACATATATTAGTACCTTTCCGCTCTGGTCAGATTTCATTTGTCTTCTGTATTGTATGGAACTTCACTGCATAAATCGTCGAACCTGTGACTATTGCCGGACTTTCGCCAAAAGGGGTGGCTATTTATAAAAACAGGCAAAAGTGGACACTTGTCGGTGACCGCTGGCGAATGGCTACAGAAAAAAATCCGGAGCTACTCTGCTACCACAAATCAGTTTGCGGTGAGCTACTGCAACAAGCGTTGTTGTGCAGTACTCCTCTGAAAGGGACGACTATCAAGTCTAGGGGGATCAAGCCGGAATCCTTTGAAGAAGTTAAGATCGGAAAACTTTTTCTGATCGTAAATCACTTGTTGCGCTATCGCAGGGGAAAAGAGCAGTTGTGGACAAGTCTAGGAGTGGCGGTAAGAACATTCTCCATCGGTGTTCAAGCTCTCACACCTGTTCAATTCAAATTATAGTTCCACAGTCACGCAAAAAGGACACTGTAGTGGGTTTATTTATCAGTCAGCTGGTTTAGATCAAAACGGCTGCACAGGCAGCACCCGTTAAGTTCGAAAATTTGCAAGCGCGAACAATGCGGTGTTATCAAACCACCGCACTCGTTAAGTTCGAAAATTTGCAAGCGCGAACAATGCGGTGTTATCAAACCACAGCACTCGTTAAGTTCGAAAATTTGCAAGCGCGAACAATGCGGTGTTATCAAACCACCGCCATCCAGCTAAAGTGCTTCAACAACAAATAAAGGCTGTAGATGCGGTCTGTCAGTGTCGAAATTACGAGGTATTCGCCTTAATTGGAGCTGCTACAATGGAGCAGCAAGCTTATTGTTGTACGAACAATCCCTTACAGGTGATCAACCGAATATCACTAATTGGAATATATCAAACACAGACCGGTTATACAAGCTCCTATCAAAAATGTAGAATGTATTATTCCGAGTACTTTCATGTCAGCTGTCAGTATTCGACAAAAAGGGTGCACCAGAAGACTGCCAAATATGCATTATCCACCGGACATATCTGCAGCAGATATGTCGGGACATAAGCTCGACGTAAATTTCATGAGGCGCGGATTTGATCTCGATATGCAGCCCTAGCCCTAGATATATTTCTTGTACCAATAATAAACGTTTATCTTCGAATATGTATAGTTTAATCTGAGCATCACTCAGCGGGCGAAACCAGCTAACGAACGTCAACCACAGGTATGTATGGAATATTTTCATGCGTGCTATATTTAAACTAACCACGTGTATGCTATATCAAGCCTATTTACGTTAGCGTGTTGTATTTATACAGATGGGCAAGAACTCTGGAAACACGAACTACACCATGACGGAAATTAACCGCATCCTGCACCTAGAGGATGCTAGGTGGGAGTTCAAGAAGTAGTGTCCGTATCAGCATGGATCCGATGCATCTACATTTGACGCTCAGTCGTGGATCTTCCTTGCAGATAACAAGCGGAACTAACAGCAAGAGCTAATCAACGTTTACTTTATACTTTACGCTTCCCTGAACAAGTCCCTACTCATCTTCAACACCAAGTCGGCTGCCCTACCCTGGCTAGTCGAGCAGGGTGCACAACATTTGGCGGAGAAGCAAGGTTGCTGCTTGCTGGAGAAGGACTTGTTTGGTACAAGCCGTGAAGACTCGGGGTTCGTGGTAGAAGAACACTTGTGTGGAACAGCTGTGAGAAGGTCAGGTTAGTCCCCGTTACGCCCTCGTCTACCCAAACGGGAAACACCTTTAAGAAAGCAATTTCTGGAGGAGAAATTTACCGAAACGGGCACTAGGTGCCATCCAACCTCATTCTAAAAAATACCTCGCAGTATAGAAGTGGACCGAACGGACATGGTAGCAGACCAACAGCCCAAAGGCAGTGGAGAAGAACCCAAGCATGACAACCAGCCCGAAGGGCACATCCAAGGATGTCTCCATAACTCCTGCCGTGGCTGTCAGCCCTAAGGGCGCACCCAAGGAAGCTACCAAGATGCCTACCGCAACCATCAGCCCTAAGGGCACGTCCCACAAAGTCACGAAGACGACTTACAAAGCCCCGCGTACCGCTGAAGCGAATGCCAATCCAGCGGAAGCTGACCCCGGGCTACCCATAACTAAAAGACCCATAGCAAGAGTCTTTCGCAGGAAAGACAGCGCATAAGGCCAAGTCGGAAACCAGCGCGAAGGCGAAATGAATCCGAAAGACCCGCACCTGATTCTTATGAACAAGCGAACAAGAAACGGGGACCCCCAGCCCGTATCGGTATCCTTTCTCAAATCGGATAGCGAGCTCGATTCCGACGAGTGCTGCACGCTCCCTAATCTCATGATTCGCGCGTTTGACAACGAGGAGGATGCAGCAGAGTGTGAGCCGCCGGCAATGCCTGTGAAGGCTAAGAAGGTTGCATCGAAGCCGAGCGCGGAGAAAGACGTCCGGGCCGAGATCACCCAAAGGGTCTGCCGCAAAAGCTGCCAACTAATGCCTCCCAGAGGCATTGAAGCGCATACGAGGTCCCAAACGTGAGGTTAACGCAGTTGACGAAATTGATTTCGACGAATCGGAAGTCGACAACAAGCCGGAGACCGCTTCTCCTCCGCTCAAAGAGCAGCAACGAGCCATAAATTCCGGCAGCCCTATCACACCTAGTAGCAAAGCTGCTATCGAGCGAGAGAAGAGCAAGGAAGACGCTGTGTGAGAAGAACTACTCCTGGTGAAGAACACTATGCCAGCCGAACCGGCCGCTCCGGCACCCTTGACGATGATCATCTCCAACGCGGATGCGGAGGAGGGTGGTGATCTAAACAAGGAAGCCAAGCCGACGCAAGCGTGATACCAGTTTAACGGTGAAGGCAAAACTGGACATCGTCAAACTGGCAGAAATGAGCACCGTTAGAGGCACAGCATCTAAATACGGCGTGCAAACGTCCCAGATTCGCCGGTGGCGCAAAAACAGAGAGCGCCTCGAGCAAATGGCGAAAAGAAACCCAAAAGCGAAGACAGTGTCCGAAGGGCGCCCGCTAATTCATGCTTCTATTTAAGCAGAGGTGGCCGCCTGGATTAGAGGACGTAGAAAGCAAGACATTGCCGTCTCCACCATGCACGTTATTAACAAGGCCCTCAATGAACTCGTCGTTTTTTCGGAAAACACTTCGGCATTGGGTGTACCCATTCTTGCGGCGGAACCGCCTTGCTGAGAGCCGTCTCGAATGACGAAGATTTTCATGCAATAGCCCAGCTCGCCATACCCTGGTCCTCCACTTCTAGACGAAAGACCAATACGTCCCCCACTCGAATATGCTTGCCGCACGGCTCAACAACGCCCCCCTCTTCGATATCGCATCCAACGATGTCGACGCCCTGTGGAAACATGGCAGCACGCAGCACAAACTGTTCTGAGCGCGATTTCAACAAACGTTCATCATTGGTAGATAATGTGGCGGGGGTACAGACTTCCTCCACACAGCCAAAAAAGCTGCCCATCACTTTATATAGATATTCCGAAAGGGGGTACAGCTTTAACCCACATTTTGACGGGTACGGCTTTCCTCAAATTTCGGTAGTTGGATCTACAAGTCTAGGCATCGTGTACACGGCGGGCGAATCAAAACCTGACTACATCACTATCAGTGGTAACTGTTATGCTGACTGGGGAAATGATCCTGACACTCGAAAGAGCGTGACAGGATACGTCTTGACTACTGCGGATGGTACAGTCACCTGGGCTGCAAGACGCCAGACGATTACCACGCAATCAACAGCGGAAGCTGAATATGTCGCCGCCTGTGAAGCGCCGATGGAAGGTAGAGGGATTGTAACATGCTGGATAAAGTTTTGCCACGGGCGAACGTCAATTCTGCCTTGAAAGTGAACGTCGATACCACCGCTGCAATTTCGCTAGCAATACCTCCAACGTATAGCCGCAAGATGCGACATCTTGAGTTAAAATGGCACTACGTGAAAGATCAAGTCGTATAGCGTCTAGTCCAGATATCGAAGGTCGCCAGCGAGAACAACCCCGCCGACATGTTGACAAAGCCGCTACCGAAAAAGAGTTTGACCAAGAGTCGAGAAAGATCGCCATGTCAACGGAGTTGCCAACTGCCAGCTGTTAAAGTTTCGACTTTCGGTCGGAGGAGGGCTGTTGCACTATGTGTTCGGTTTGAACCTTCAAGCTGGAGTGTCAACGCACAGCAGCATCTCAGAAAAAGACGCTGCTCAAGAATCCCGGAGAACAAGTACTAACTGCCGTGCACCGCTTTATCTGCATATTGTAGGAGTTCTCAGTCTCAAATTTGGCGTATGAGGTTAACGACTCGAGAAATAGCAGACTGGAAGCGAAGTAGGAATAGTATAGTACATATGTTTTCTTATTTGGTGTCGGTGCAAGCTCTTAGGGCCGTTCCGAACCGGGATCGCGATCCCAAACTTGGCCTGTGATTGGTCAGACATCGTCCTGTTAATTCGAATCTGTAACCCAGGCGTACCCACTACGACCTGAGTCTCGGATCGCGAGTCGATCGGTATCGCCGATCGCACAGGGTACTTCGAAACAACATGCAGATCTTGTCATGGTGGATGGTGGACGCAAGTAAGGCTAGGGCCCGCCACCGCGTCCTATTGATCGCTGTTCTTTGTAATCTAGCTGTCGAAACGTCAGCTCATGATAGCGCTGGCGACCTCAAGGCTCTTGGTGAGTT
>JAIKVB010000752.1:0-19978 GCA_024679045.1 Phytophthora brassicae
CCCTCAATCAGCTCTGATTTACCACGAATGAGTGTGGACAGCGTATCGTACTGCCGTTTCCCCATGATCTCCGCCGACTCAATCGGGGTTTTCCCTTCACCTCTGAACGTTCCGTTACCATTGTCCACGAGGTTTGGACTCACATCACCAGCATTGGCAATGCCGATACCTACGATCACGTCGTCCAGCTCATCTTCAAGAAGAAACTCAGCGTATCCTTTGTTGTCTCCACTGATGAGTAGATTGGCTGCGGTTAGACTGGTAGGATGGACGGGGTAAAACGCTAGTACACCACGCAGTTTGCCCGAAGTGCTGAAGAAATGCAGGGCCCGCATTGTAGTATCAATGTTGCTCTTATAGAGCGCTCGCTCCGAAGCTGGATTGGCTAGATATGCGTCTGGAGATCGGTTCTTGCCTCCCTTGGTGACTTCGCCCTTATTCCAGCGAATGGTACCGCTGTCCACTGAGTTGTGTGCTGCGTCGATGGCGGTCAAGATACCGGTGACGATCTTGTCGAAGTTCTCGCCAATGAATCCGAAGATGGATACATCGTAGAGAAAGTGACCCGAGGTGCCTCCAGGTCCAGCATGAGTGTGTGTAGCATGGAGAATGACGTTTTGCTCGGTGTAGACTCCGTCGTACTTAGTAGCGAGCTCCGAGAGGACTTTTTGATGAACGAGTTGCATAACCGATTGTAAATCGCAGTTAACAAACATAACACGTTGGTTTGTGTTGGGGTCTTCAATGAGGAAAGCTCGGGCATACAAGCGGTTGAGGATACCGGCGGTACTTTCTTTGGTGTCAGCGAACCCCATCATAACGACTTCAGCAGCAGGTCCAGTGATGTCGCTCTTGCCGACGCCAATGTTGTACGAAGTGGAGAGTTGGGCAAACATGCTAAGTGCAAGTACCAGTACAATCCAACATGAACTGAGAACAGTCATTTAGGCTCGTTTGAATTCGTGACGAAGTAGTGAAGAGTTTTAAGCGATTGGCGGCAGATTTAAGAATGAAGACAGAGTTCATTGGGATAGTTGGCGACACTCAGTACAGCATGATGTTGATTCTTATTCCAGTGGCGAGAGACCGCAAATAATGTGCAACGGTGCCTCATCTTGGTAAGCCATTTCCATCCTAACCTGGTCTGGCCAGGAATGCCCACGGTTCGTTCAGTGGGTTTCTCTCAAGTTTGATAGAATACTTTATCCCACTTTGGACAACTCTGACTGCAGACTCATCAATGATTAGTACTTCAACATGAGACTCATGTTGAAGTACTCACCGACGTTTGGTTTGATTGTTTCATTTTGTTAATCAGTTCTGGTAGAACTTCTGCGTTTTTTTTGTTTTTAGGAATCCGACAGCTAGAAAGAAGTACATGCCACACAGTTTGCCTCGCATTACAGCCGGAGTAGCACGAAAACCTAGTGAGATACATACAACACTTCATCCAAGTGTTTAGTCTGTACAGTAGTCCATTCAGTCATGAATTCCACCAAAATGACCTGACTGTCAGGTCATTTTGGTCAGGCTGACATGACTGTCATTTCTCTCCTTCAACGTGATAACCATCGTAGAAAGTGTCCCACATCATCCTACTCAAATGCTTCGCATTCAGTCCACATGTACATGTTGTATTTTCTTCTCTGGTACATTTTGTTGTACCAGAGAAGAAAAGTGTACGATCTTTTGATAATTATTAGCAAAATGTTATAAAGTGGCGCTTTACTTCAAAGCTTGTTTTCGTTACGGAGAACAAGTCGGTTCTTCACTGTTAATAAAGTAGCCAAATATCTCAAGAGATTCGTGTTGAGGTTTTAACGCCCATGTGGGTTCCAGATACTCGTCGTAATTCCGGTCAATACCATTGGCGAATATAGGCGCGATGTTGAACGGGAGGCAGGAATTTATGGTCGATCGAAGACCCCGACACGACTGAAACGTGTCACGGTGATTCAACTCGTTCTAGAATATACCAAGCAAAATGTCATCCTTTCCAAAACTACGCCAAACTCGAGGTATACCCTACTGCAGCAGTATTGTTTCATGAGTCTGCACTTCATTCGTAGCCAAGGCAAGCTTCGTAAATGAACAGTTTTCCATCAGCGGTGACAATGAGGAATACGCCTAGGCTTTGGTTCAAGATGAACTGGAGCATGCTCGACTCTGATTTCTACGTCGTCTAATAACTGATGGCAGTTCGGTAAAGGCTCTTGTCCGTGGTATTGCTGGATGATGTTAAATACACCGACGGTGAGCAGTAGACAGACGAACACGAGCTCCTGGTTGCATGTATCATCGCTGCATTTTAATCACTTGTATGATTGGCAATGTATACTCCTTGTTCATGGATTTGCGAGTACAAGATTGGCCTTCGCGCGTCTCCGCATCAGCGACTTTCCAAGTATCCTCATACTTTTAGACCAGAGCAAAACATGAGTGTTGCGTGGGCGATTGTGTGATGCCCATTCGTAAAAGTACTCGACCCGACCAGTTAATAGTAGACGTTCTCCTTCATCGTCGTCATTTGTTTTAGTAGTATCCGTTGCACTTAATCGACGATGGCGTTGACGTCGTAGTGCAGCACAAAGCGACCAAATGAGTTTGCAGTCCCAGAGGAAAATAGACCAGAGGCGAGAGACCAAGGCAGACAAAGTACTGACGCGTACATGTCGACCGAGAATCAACTGATCGACAGCTACACGGTAAGGGATATTCCAGCGATCCAACACAAACAGCTCCAGAGATAAAATAATTAGTCCAGTCAGTTCAAAAACGAGTACGAAAAGCATCAGAGTCGATCGCTGGAAGGATAGCAAACGTATAGTACTTGGAGGTAGAGCATCAAGTGTGATAGCCCAGTGCATCCAAAGCCAAGCACCCCAAACCCAAATCACTCTGCTGTCCCAATCGAAAAATTGGCACAAAGCTATCGACGCCACTGTGAGTTTTGTGGAGAGGAAGAGGAAGTTAAACGACGAGTACAATCGTTTGAGTAATTGTCGCTGGTAAGATGCAAAAAAGACTCCACAGAAGATGAGTGAAGCGAAGAATGCCACGTCTTGAGTCAGTGCTAGACCTGGTTTCAGATTGTCCAGGTTTTGGTCTTCCGAGATCCACGCTAATAGAGCACCCAGCACCAAAACGCTCATTCCGATGCAGCCAAGTGTGTGGAAGACTCCGAGCAGAGCTTGACGCGTTCTGTGTGAGCCAGATGAGCCTAAAACTCGATCCAGAAGACGCCCAAAGCCAGGGATCAGTGTCTTGTACGCGTTAATATCTTCGCTGACTGCCACGAATTGGAGCTGGATATTGGTCAGGTTACGGATACGAGTACGTCTACGGCGGCGAAGACCAGCGTGCGAGATCCCTGATATATGGTAGCGGTCTATAGCTTGCATGCTGATAACGCTCCCAGATCGTGAACGTGTATATTGACCGTCAGCTGTGCTACCGACAGTGTTCATTCTGGGAAGAGAGGCTGTACTACCTGTACTAGATCCTCGAAGGCCAGGCCTCTCAATAATGCTGCTTTTTGGACGTAATGCAACCGTACAGTAATAGCTGACACATCGGCGGCGACCAGGAACGTAACTGGTTAACGAGTTAACCCGACGTGTTTTTGCAGAGCTTTGTTCTCGCATTGCGACCCAGTTGCGATAGACTAATCGACCAAAGAGTAAAACCATGTTGAGCTGAGTGTTCATGAGCGTATCCCGGATAGCAAACCCGTAGCCGGTGGATGAGTACCCGAACACCAAAGTTTCACCGGTATCGTTGTCATCCACAAGTTTTAAGAAGACAACGACGAGCATGGCGAAGTGAGTCCCGCAGTTAATTAAACTGGACAAAAAAATCTGTCTTCTGTCGCCCACCAAAGCATCAGCTGCGATGCTAATCTGAACGATAACACAGCCAACAATGACGCTGATGATGCGGATATCTTGAAACATGGCCATGAAGCACACACAAAACATGAGGTTATTGATCGTAAAGTACCAGAAGTCATAGGTCCCGAGCAGAAGTATCAGCATCTCGATGCGTAACGAACACAGTATGAACATCATGCCGGGGAACTGGAGGAAAGGCGCGAGAACGGCCATCACGGACCCAATGCGTTGTGGTGCAGCAGTTGTAAGCAGCATAAGCAAGTTGCCGAGCTGAAGCATGACAGCAATCACGTATTTGTATTGAGCTCTGAACGCATTAACGCGATGAATCTGATCTTGGGTTAGCAGTACTGTCTTGAGTGTTTTCGCAGCGTCGAAAGACGGAAGTTCAGCAATTGGAAGCAGCTCGAAAACGGGTGAGCTCTCCTGTGTAGGAACCATCGTCGCGACTGGCACTTCGTCTACATCGTTACCTCTTTGTTGACTGGTAACGTCACTGGGGTTAACTGGGTCAGGCTGAGGCGCAACCGAAGCCAGACAGGAACCATCGTCGCGACTGGCACTTCGTCTACATCGTTAGCTCTTTGTTGACTGGTAACGTCACTGGGGTTAACTGGGTCAGGCTGAGGCGCAACCGAAGCCAGTCGTACCACCGCTTTCCGACTCGACGAGGCATCCGCTTTCATGTAAGCTCGACAACGTACTGTACGGTCTCCAATCTCGTCGAGTATCGCACGCTTTTTAGCACAGCACAACACCTCCGATTGAACTAGACTTAAAAGTAAGACCAGAATAGACGTCTAAATTAAATATATCGAGTACCGGTATCGTATGTCCTGAAACGGACACCAGGTATACTCTAGTTCTTACTACTGCAGAACTTTCAGAAACTATGTACGTTTAAAATGCTAGCCGAGAAGTGCTGCGGTCGGAAAATCTTTATTACAATCGTCAAACCTTCAATCTAATAGAAGCTCGGAGGTTGCAACGACGGCGTGGCTCGTTCTGTCGGCGGTTTGGATTCTCAGTTGTCGCCTCAAATCGAGGCTCAATGCCATCCAGGGTGACGTTGAAGAAGTGAAGTAGGAGAGTTTAAACAAGGGTACCGTACTACCGCTTGTCGATGATCACAGGATATTTCCAATACGTTGCGGACTCATATATAGAGAGAGTCAGCAAAACGGGATTAATGCTTCCGTGACACGGCGGCCCTCAGCACATCAGCGGCAAAGTTGTGCATTTCTGAAAGCGGTAAGGGACATTGCAGATTCTACAGCAAATATTTGTTTTACCACTTTTTCACGCGGCCATAAACCCTCTCGATGTGTCAGATCTTCGACTCTTACAGACTGTATTAACCTATCTCGTTATCTCCGACTGAGCTGGTGGTGTCGGCTCCGAGGCATTGGAAAGCACGACGCCAGTCACGATCTTTACGGTGCTCTGTAGCACTGGGTCCACGCGGCTCTTGGTCACCTTAATGCTCGGGGTGACCCACGTGCCACACGAGCATTGGGAGCCCGACCATTGCAGTGCTCCCAGTCGCGACTGACACTTGGCGGTGGGGCAATGAATTTTACCTTCTGCCAGCAAAGCTTCGTCCATCCAGGGCAGCGTCTCATCCAGGAAATAGGACGAGCACTCGACGGCGCTGCCCAGTTGCTGCTTGAGGTCCTTGAGCTTCCGACGCGTCGAGATCTGGTGCCTCTCCGGCTCGTGCGGCGCTAACTGCTCGCTCGTGAAAAGCACGCAGCGACACTTTTTGCAAGCGAACTTAATCGGCGCTGGATCCTCCGGTAGCTGCAGCTCCACTTGGCGCGGAGACGTCACGTCCGAGGCGTCGGCCATTGCTTCTACGGAGCACTGGATATTAATATCCAGAGTTTTTGGAAATATATTTGAGCATAGTTGTAAATTACAACTTGTAATTTAAAAAACTGTACTTTCATACCTTATACTTACCGAAGTAAGGATGTATTGCAAACGGTCACTCTATAGACACGGCCTAATATTATTTTAGTTTTTCTGCTCTGGTGCTCCGCTAGTATACGGTGTTGACGTCTTAATATGGCTATATGAGTTTACTTCAGTCACAAAGTTCAATTACTACTCAATGCATCAAGTTTCTCTACTTTCGGTGATTGACGGGAACTACAGTAGATCACGACTCCGCCACGAAGTAGCTCAGACTACGTTTTTCCTCAACATGAACATACCTCCACTTCTCCTACGCGTGTCGATCGTATTCACACCAACACTACATTCACTTCCGCATGCTATCGAGCTTACCAATAGCTACCTTATTCCTGCCACGATCGACTCCGCTATCTACAACAAGTTGTGAAAATATTTGGGTCATCTCGTAAGTGGACTTGTGGAGTAACGGATGGTGCCCTCAACAAAAGACAACGTGTTCAAAACGATGGAAATGAATGTTGGATTCAGTTGGCATCTGCAAACAGGGGCCACCACGAAATTTTCAAGTGGTTACTCAAGAATTATCAAATTTGCCGTCGGACAGCCATGCTAACGGCCGTCGGAATATCTAGAATTACTACAAACAAAACTGATTTCGCGAGGCACACGATGGAGCTAAGCAGATTGCGTTCAGTCAACACTGAAGTGGAGAAAGCGGTGGCAATTAACGAGCGTCGATTGATTAAAGCGTTCCAGCCAGACGTTATTAGTGTGAGTGAATCGTTGCAAATAGCAGTGGCGCACAATCGCCTTGGGGTATTGGGGCTACTGCTACAACCGATGCAACGTCAGCTCTGGCTACCGCCGTAAGCGAAAACGTCTTCACGCTATCCGGATGATACTTCATCAAGGCAACCCTTCGACACTGCTCAAATAATGCGTGCTGCTGTAGCGACAGGCCAAGTCCATCTTCTCGATCTACTTCTTCCTGAAAGCGATTCCGCGAGTACCAGCGCTGCAATATTGGAGGCGCTCAATCGTGGATATTCTAGAATTGTGGTATTCTTGTTAACGAGAGGGCGGTCAGATGATCCGGAATTCATTTTGATGAAGGAAGCACTCGGACGTCAACGCAAGCCTTTGAC
Source organism: Phytophthora brassicae (assembly GCA_024679045.1). Classification (NCBI taxonomy): domain Eukaryota; phylum Oomycota; class Peronosporomycetes; order Peronosporales; family Peronosporaceae; genus Phytophthora; species Phytophthora brassicae. The sequence continues at coordinate 6,953 of JAIKVB010000752.1, forward strand.
GCAACTCCTGGATACATGGATAATTTAATATTCAAATATCAAAACTCAGTTTTAATATAAACCCAAATATCAAAACTCAGCTTTATTCGACAACTTCATTCGGGAACGGCTCTTATTCGGATTGCGATCCCGGTTCGGAACGGCCCTAAAAGGAATAACTTTAAAGTCCGAATGAAGTTTGGCCGCTAACCAACATCCCATTTAATTTTATCAGATTTGTTTTATCCACATGGCTACATCCGTCTTGATATGTTTTTGACGTGCTTTTTCTCGTACTACTCGTAGTAATTAGAATGGGCGATTCGGTGAACCGCCCAAAATGTGCAAATTTGGACGGAATTCACAATATGTTTAATAAAAAACAGGTATGATCGAGGAGAATTGTGATACAGTATTTAAAAATGCAAAGGTGCATCTACCTCACAACCTTATTTTAAAGCATTGCTCTCTTTTAAGCATCTATCAAAATGACTTAAGCAGTCAGGTCCCAGTAGTTAAGACAAGCGTCATTTCCCACCGAAACAAGTTCCGTCTCCGATACGAAACTCACGCTAGTGACGCCGTCTTTGTGTGAGAAATCGAACACACGCTTCTTCATGGGGTTGTTTACATCCCAAATGTAGATACGTTCGTCCAACGAGCCACTAGCCACAAAGTTGCCACTTGGGGCCCAAGCCACGCTCGTCACACGCGTCGAATGGAAGACCCACATTCCCTGCACCTTGGCCGAACGTGAAGCGACGTCCCACACACGCACTTCACGGTATGTGTCACCTGCAGCAAGAAGCGTTCCATCAGGAGAGAACGCCACACTTGTAAGCGCACCCAGGTGGCCAGCAATTTCGCCACTTTCCACAAGCGACGAACCGTTCACCACATCAAACAGGTGAATCTTCATGTCCTCCTGAGAGCCAACCGCCACAAGGTCCTCTGACGGCGAGATAGCTACACAAGTAGGTGTCCAAGCAAATTCGGGCGTCTCAAACACCAACTTCTGGTCACGCAGCAGCTTCACTCCTTTGTTCGTGCTCACTACAACCAGTCCAGACTCTGCAAGAGCCACGCCGGTTGGCTGCGCATTCAGCGCCGTCGCTGCTGTGTATTCGCTCTCATTGGCAAAACGAACCTGGTCATCCCAGCCGCTGCTCGCAATCTGGTTCGACGTGGCGGCAATTCCAGTGATCTTGGCAGTGTGGGGGCTACCAGCAAGCGTCGTAGCGTTCTTGGCTGTCCACGAACACACTACACCGTCGTAACTTCCCGTGAGAATGCGGTTCTGCGTCGCCTCGGTGGCGAGCGACAGGATACTCACTTGGTGGCCTTGTACGATCTGTTTAGGCTGCGATGGGTTGTCCAGATCCAGAAAGTTGAGGTCGCCCGATAGACTGAGCGAGATCAGGTGGTTCTGACACCAAACGACAGCCACCTGCATGTCCTTAACTTGTGGCTTGGCACCACCAAACGTGAACTTGGTCACCACACTACGCGAAGCCACATCCCACAGTAGAACCGTCTTATCAGCCGATGACGTCAACAACTGCGTTCCATCAGGACTCCAGCATACAGAATAGATGGAAGCCTGATGTTCAGTAGGGAACTTATCCACGAGCTCACCAGACTTGCCGTCATAGAGACACATGAGTTTGTCTGAACCCACACTGACTGCAAATTCGCCGTTAGGAGAAAAGCGCACGCAGTTGACGAAGTTGGAGTGCAAATTGTTGTTATTCTGCTTGAACTTGAAAGGCGGACCTTCGAACACGCACACGTTAAAGTCTTCGCTCGCCGTCATGATGCGGAACGGACGCGTCTGTCGGTAGTCGACGCTCAGGATGCGTTTCTGGTGACCCACAATCTCGCCAAGGCTGTTGCCCGTATCCCACATGAAGACGCGTGCCATGAGGCCGCGGCCGTCGCCCACGGCAACAATCCGCTTGCTATCAGGGTCCCATGACAGGTCCTTAATCTCTCCCGCGAAGACCGGGATCTCGAGCTTGAGCGTGTGTTCCGGGTTGTCGTATGACCACACGCGCACTTTTCCAGACACGTCACCTGACGCCACCCAATAGCCGCTTGGAGAGAACTTAGCGACCGTCGTGGGCTCGTTGTGGCCCTTGTACACGAACGTGTCGCTCGGGTCTTCCAGGTTGCGCACTACCACAAGTTTTCCGCTACAGTAAATGATTTTGGGCTCCTTTGGGTGGATGCCTAGGACGGTGGGGGCGCCGCGGTTCGTGGTCGGGCTTGGGCCCACGGTCGCCTGAAGTGAGATAATCAAACAAAATACAAAGCCACCATTAGTTTAACGAGCTTCAACTGCGGGTTAAAGTGCCGTGACTAACGAATTACATGTGACAAAGACGCGTACCTTGAGTGCCGGAGGGGGGACTTTCTCTGTGGGGTTCGACGGCGAGGCCATGGCTGCTACTTTGTTGGTGCTTGGGCTGCGGGGGGATCTGCAAATGACGCTTCTTGCTTGCAAGTTTCAAGTTGCAACCCACGTGTCTGATTTTATTTTTGGTGTGTGATACACTACATCTATATAATATGGACCAATCAGAAGAGCTGACAGACCAAGTTGAAGTCGGCAATATGTTTGTGCCTTACACAGCCTGGCCACTTCCTAGATTGGTCTAGAAGATGAAATTAGAGCACGCGATGCTTTATGAAAGCTAAATGACCTAGAAAAAGGTGCCTTTGCACAAAATATCTGTTAATCATAAACAACTAAATGAAATTCACATCATGTTGTACACAACGACCCCACCGTCGTCTCCAGCAGCAATAAGCTGGTTTGTTGAAGCTGCCACCGCTCTAACCGCTGCCTGATTTGCTCCGAGGCCATACAAGAGCTTGCCGTTCTTCCAGTCGTGCACGTGCAACATTCCATTTCCAGCACCACTAAAACACAGCTGACTGCGAACGTGAAGCGAATAAATGAAATCCAAGTGCTCCGTAAAGCTGTGCAGAACGCCATAGGATTGCCTCCTGTCCAGAACATTGATAACTCCATCCGCTCCGCCCGTTATCAGCACGTTCGGATCCTCTGCAGGTTGGCAGAGAAAACCGACAGCACCTGCCTTGCCATTACGCGGATCCAGGTGAAGCCCCAAAGAGAACGCTGGGTCCTTTCGTCTGGAATCCCACATCTTTACAAAACCGTCTTGGCCACCAGACACGAAACATCGGCCATCTGCACTGTCGTCTTCACTTTGGCTGCCAAGAACACTGGTGGCGTGGCCACGATGGGCATTGGGAACCTTGCGAAGCACTTTATTTGCCTCCAGATCGATTAATTGTACACCCCCATCACGATCACCGCAGACTGCAGCCTGCTGGGCCCCACACAGCAACGCCACATCCAGTATCGGTGCTGTCCCGGCCTTAATCACTCCGAGCTCTCGCTCTCGACTTGACGCTCGACGACTGACGTTCCAAAGACGCAACATCTTGTCGTAGCCCGCACTGAGAACCATCTCGTCACTCATGGAGAGCACACAGGACACCGATCCGCTATGTCCGAGCAATTCCTCGCACTTCACACCAGTTGCATCCCAAATACAGAGTTTACTGTCCATGCCGCCACTGACGATCCTTCGGTCTGGCAAATACGTGACACACGTCACCCACTCGGTATGACCGAATTTCTTAGTGTAAAGCGTCCTGGGTCGGCCACTACTAGCACTTCGCAGTGCTTTCCTGCTAGACGAAGAACTACCCACCGGAATCACATAAAGCGCGTGATCACTGCTTCCCACGACTACCTCACTCTCATCAGCACTCATACTCATGCACATGATTGGCTGCGCCGACACGGAGTGCAATTCACCTTCTGGTACAGATGGACCCTGCATCCAAGTACCACCCAAAGCAGCTTTGTGCTCATTGCCGCTCGCCTTGGCCAAATTACATGTCAATATTCCTGCAGACAACGTTTTACCCGAATCATGTCGCTCCATGCTGATACCGGTGCGCGCACTCTCCGCCGCTAAAAGTTCCTCGTGCGCCGCGTCGAAAGCTTCCATGTAGCGGTCGTTTTGGCGATGGGAGGCGCTAGCGCTGTGCGCGACACGAGCGACACCACCGTCACTACTGTCTTTGGTTGAAGAACGCATGGGGCGAATCTTTACGTGGGAAAAAGAGTCGTCAACGTCCTCGGCAAGCCCCGACGACGCGTACTCCTCGAGCCGCAAGTGCCGACTGTTCATCGTAACTAGATCGTTTTGGTGTGGTGGACAAATGTTAGTGTGGCGAACACGATATCATCTGATTACTGCAACAGCACAAAACATGTCGCATGTATTAATAGCTTCAACTGGCAGGAAGTTCCGCGCTACAGCGTTTATTCTTACAAAAAAATGTTAAGAGCTAGCCGTCTACAACATGTCATGTTGTACTATACGGTAATGATACTTAAGACGGCTAGCGCTGTACGACTTACTCCCTGCGTTCCGTTCGCCAATGGGAAGCCATAATTCCCGATCCAGTGAATCATTGCTTATTGACGCTTTGATGCACTTATCCGAGAGCGGGAGCGCGTGCTGAACGCTTGCCGGATTTTGGATAGTTGAAAGCGCCTTCCTTTCTAGTGTTGACGCTGCGTGTGACAATGCTTTCGGCCGAAGCTAGAAGCCGGACCGGATTTTGCCTGCTCAACATCTAGCAAAAAGAGATGTAAGGTACTACTGTACTATACTAGAGCTCTCGTATTGAAGGCGATAAATACATGTAAGCTCGAATGTGTCAATTGACTTGGGCCTCTGAAAACAGTTATCAAGCACCATATTTTAGCTAGAGGACAAAGTCATCACAACAAGACATAATGCTATCTAACCCAGCACTTCTTCTTGTACTTTTCCACAATCCATTTGTATTTTTCGAGTAAATGGGCATTTAACTCATTGCGTCGACGTTTCGAGAAGCAGCGATGACGCAAATTCCTCTTCAAGCGAATATTATTATTATACGACGCCCTTCATGCCCTCCGATAGGTCCACTCCGCCAAAACATGAAGTCCGCCCATTGCGTCGACGTTTCGAGAAGCAGCGATGACGCAAATTCCTCTTCAAGCGAATAATATTATTATACGACGCCCTTCATGCCCTCCGATAGGTCCACTCCGCCAAAACATGAAGTCCGCCACTTTGCTATTGGCAGAAGCAGCAGCAGCTACTGATAACTCGCCTCGCTCCAAGGAGGGACCAGAGTCGTCGTCGTATACTGAACACCGCGAAGGGCAGTAAGAGACGAAAGCGAGACGTGTGTGAGACAACAGGGAGACGGCTCACCAGTGCGCACTTAATTAAGTTTATTAAAGTTGCCGGTTGGTTACGTTTCAGTTAAGTTGCCAGTGTATTAATAGAAACGGGCTAAACCAGAGCAGAGCAGTCCAATACACTCGAAAGAGCTGGTATGCAGAGCGTCTTCGCCATTGGCCTCGCCAAGAATGGGGTCAATGGGTTGCCTGGTGTGCGGCGTGCCACGGCCTCCCAGCTCGGCGGTCGCCTGTCGTCTCCTGGCTCGCCAGTCAGCAGCGACGGCGCGTTCGACGAGGCCGTAACCTCCAACTTATCTGCGATGCCGCGAGTGGCTTCATCCCCCATTGCGTTCGTAGATTTTGGTAACGACCCGTGCAGCGTGAGGACGATGGAGACAGATGAGCTGCACCTGAGCAAGCGAGGCACTTCAGTGGACAAGACGAACCCGTTCATTGGGTACTTCCAAACAGGGAAAGAAGAGAATGAGGTGGTGGTAGTGGAGACAACTAAGGAGAAGGTTGTGGCGTATACGATGCCGCCCCCGCCCCCTGCACCAGTGCGGCGTGTCCCCTGCCGTACACAGAGCAGCGCGGCGCTGTCTTCAATGCCGGCGTTTTACACGCCACCCCCTGCACCAATGCGGCGTGTCCCCTGCCGTACACAGAGCAGCGCGGCGCTGTCTTCAATGCCGGCGTTTTACACGTCGACGTTGTTTGCAACGCAAAGGATGCCAGAGTGGCTCGGATCTCGTAGTAACCATCTTCCACCGTTCTTTAAACAGCAAGAGACGAACGAGAAGCAGCAGAATGAGCGTAAAAAGCGCGCTGTGTTCCTGGAATCGATGAAGTGGGAGACGCCAGTGTTAACTATCCAAACAACAACAGATGACCGACAAAACGCCTCATTTAAGCGCACGGCTTCGATGCCTGCTGCGATGTCTGGAAAGGCAACTCTGTCACCAATTGTCACTTCGTCAGAGAGGAAAGTCACGACGATTTTGACACCTCCAGATTCTGCTACTTCCAGTTCACGTTTTAAACAGGATTTTGAGGTTGTCGGGTCATTAGGTGAAGGAGGTCAAGGCTCTGTGTTTAAGGTACGCAGCAAGGTGGACGGTTGTTACTACGCTATTAAAAAGGTGGTTCTTCCTCGCGCTACCGAGCTGGATGCGAAACTAGCGGAAAGCCAAGCACTTCGTGAAGTGCGTTTAATGGCATCGATGACCCCGCATTCGAACGTGGTGCGCTATCATACAGCATGGACCGAGGTGGATGCATGTGCTGCTCACACCACTTCGTCTATGGCAAGTGTACGTGGGTCGGATGTGCCTTCAGTTGAGAGCGATGGTTATCCTCAAGATCTTCAACGCCAACAACTGGAATTGCTGGACGAAGAAGCGGAATTGCGCAGCTCAGAAGCAGCGGATCAATCATTTTCCCTCGAGTTTTCATCGGACTCGCTTAGTTTCGAAGAGTACTCGACGCCTGGTTTTACTTTCGAAGACGAAGGCGAAGATTCAGTGGGTTTATCTGTCGACAGTGAAGAATCATTTGGGCGTCCAGGCGAGCTGAAGAATGGCTTGTATGCTGCTTCCGGTGTCGTTGAAGACAAGTTGGTGGTTATGAAGTCGCAGGTAATTCTGTACATTCAGATGGAATTATGTGGCACCGCTGTGAACCCTGTGCCGTCAACTCCGACTGCTGAACAGCATGAGCCGATTTATCAAATTCTGGATAAGCTAAACACACCGCAGCAAGAACGACAACAGTGTGGTGAAGAAACGCATTCCAACCTTGGAGCATGGCTGCGTTCCTCGCTTGAGGAGCGCTCGGCTTGGTCAAACACGTCTGTGAAGCACTTGGAAGGCCTGAAGCTCTTCCTGAGTGCGGTGCAGGGTGTGGCTCACATGCACTCGTATGGTGTGATTCACCGGGACTTGAAGCCGGACAATATCTTCATTCACGGTGATTTGGCGAAGATTGGTGACTTTGGACTCTCGAAATCTGTTTTTGCTGATAATTCTTCGGATGAAGTTGTATCCCCACGTGAACGTCTACAAGAACTGGGTTTAAGCGATGGGGACCATACAACAGCGCTCGGCACGTTCACATATGCGTCACCTGAGCAGCTTGGCTACCGCTTCAGTAGCAGCAACTTGCTGAAGAACGCCGCAACTCGTCTCAAGAGTGCCAAGTACTCGATCAAGTCCGATATTTTTGCATTGGGTGTGATCTTGCTGGAGTTATGTTGCCCGTTCAGCACAATGATGGAGCGGTCGCAGGTGCTTACGGGTGTGCGCCACGGTGTTGTTCCTCAAAAGGCTCGACAACATTTCCCTATGGAAATGGATCTAGTGGTGCGCATGACATCAATTGACCCTGGTGAGAGACCGTCGAGTGATGAAGTCTGCGAACAACTTCGTAAAGTGCTGGCAGCATCAAGCTCGTCGGTGAGCCCTGAGTCGGCTTTAGAGGAGCTTCGAGAGCTACAGGCTAAGCTTGTTGCTGCTGTCCGTAAGGTGCATGATCGTTCGCAAGCCACTCTTCAGTTGGAAGCTCTCGTGTCGGAGTTGAACGAGAAGGTTCAGAACGTAAGTACAGCTCTTGCCTAGAGAAAGCGATCAAGATGAGCCATGAGGCAAAAGTTGACGAGTACTGAGAGGTAAGTGACCTTCACTATCAAGCGGCTTTTTGTGTGCAAGTAAAACAATCAGAAATCGAAATGTACAGTGACTACATGTAAAAATCAAAAGTCAAACAGGAAAAAGGGGTGAGTACTGGATTCATAGGCTTCACCCAGCATTATTGTGTTGTTATTTGTTAGCAATTGCTGGGTAACGCGTTGAAGAAGTGATATTGCTGGTTGCGGTCGTAAACGCCCACCATCGTACCACAATCTGAACATGCTACAGGAAAAAACTCGTCGTCTTGCAGTAACCTCGCAATCAACTGACCTGAAGTCGACATGGCTACACTATTACCAGTCGCACCAAGATTCTGTCGCTTGTGAAATGGTAATGACGCTGACATGCGACTATTTTCACTCGAATACGTGAGAATTTCATCCTTCTTGACACGACAATTGATCGCGACAGTGGCTCGATACTGATTAATGTACGTCACGTGTCTAGACTCACACATTAAACACTCATCAGTTTCCATATTAAAAGCAGCACTAACAGACTAAATCCATACCTTTCACAAACCATACAAACAGTAACAAAGCAGCATGGACAACAGAGCGATGCATCCGTTTCTGGTTTCACGCCACCTAAATAACAAACACCATACGTAAATAAAAAAACTGTCCCGTATCCAAATCATCCCAGTGTCAACTCACGTAAGTTAGTCTCCACCCACTGCTCGTCTGCATTGTCAAGTTGCTCATCATACAACGGATCTGGCTTCACCGTCTCATCCTCATTATCGTCTGACATCCCACTGCTATGTCGTCTTCCAACGTTCTTCTTCTCCGGTGCGTGGCCTTCCATTCGTTCGCCCACCGGAGCTGGTGAAGCCCCCGATAAGTCGATTTCATCCTCAAAATTCACATTTCTCTTCCTCTGCCGAACGAATCGGAATGGCGCGTCTCCTCTACCCAACTGAGCAGATTTTTTAGCGTCTTTTGTTGCATCCAGAGCTTCTTGTAGCTGAGTTCTTCGCACGTTATGCTGCTGCAAAGATCGAGGCGAGACCTTTAACTCTTCTCCTCCTCCAATATCGAACACTCCTGGACCCAAAGAATGAATCTTTTTCCGCCGAGTCTTTTCAACCGATCTACTGCCGTTTAAACTACCGATTGGTGTAAAAACGTTAGAGCTAATGCAACTCGAAGACGTGAATGCAGACGCTAATTCCTCCACTGAATCGCTGTTTACAGCTGCTGGAGCTTCTTCGACGTCGCTCAAGGACTCATCACTGGGTAGAATAGCGAAATAGTCCTCTGTGTCGGCGCTATAGGCCGAGAAGGCCACGCCCTTGGCTCCAGGCCGCTGCATACTCACTTCAGGAAAATTACACCTATGTGGCGAACATGAAGTTGTGCAATCTTTTCAGTACGATATGCTTTATGACACAAATGTAGCCATGTTCTACGGTGTAAGTACTACAGTAAGTAGTACTTAAGTAAGTATTATCCATAATAATAGAGACCTTTCGGAGCGAATGTTGGATGTTGTTATTATTAGCAACGTTTTTATATTTTTGATGATGCTTATCTCAAGGACTAATCGAGAACGTTATAATACATTGTATTAGATTTCAGCTGCATAACCGATAGATTTCAGCTATATTTGGCTGCAGCCATCTGGGACGTCTAGAATCCGGTTTAGAAAAGTGAACTAAATCTAGAAATTGGGCAGAGCACCCCCAGCAATAAATATTAATAATGAGACAAAGTAAAAAAAATGTGCTATCCTTTTAGGCCCTGGTCTAAGTAAAACCGTACTGAGATTTCTTTTAGTGATAGGAGTAGCATAGTGAAGCGGTCTGGTCCAAGTAAACTAGTTCCAAGGTTGGTTCCGGGTCATAACCCTGGTCAGAACGAGTTCTGAGCAAGTATAAGATGGCGAAGATATGAACAACAAATAGCGATCTTGTGAGCAGCAACAGCAGATTGGCATATCGACAGACTTCAATCTACCTAATAATGCGCAAGACAGCCATGATTCCGCCCGAGACAGCATCGTTTAATGGTCTTCGTCCGCTAGCGTCCGACCGGATTGTGCAGATGCCAGCTCTTCCGTCAATGCTGGTAGCCCGATCACTCAGACCGTCGGAAGTTGCCGATTCATGTTTCGACACTTCATCTGCTGTCGCGTCCGAACGAGCTGGAGAGACCAGCTCAACTCAGGCATTGTCGCCACAAACACCACCAAGAACGAAACGTCCCGCGAGCGGCAAGTCCGTTTCTAAGTCGAAGGGAAAAAAGAAGGCCAAGCACTCGGACACTCCGTCGAAACGATTCGTGTGGACCACTCCAATGGTGGAAACCTTGCTGCACTTGCGGTTCAAGGACGCGGACGTCAAGAAGCGCGTTGAAGCCGCCGACACGAACGTCAAGAAGCGTGTGGCGTGGCAGTTCGTCGCGAGTCGTCTCTCAGAAGAGCTCAATGTTGTTTTGAGTGGTGATCAGGTATGATTTCAGTATGAAGTTTATTGTGCAGTTGACTTACAAATGTGAAATGTTAAAGGTGCTGAGTAAGTACAAAAAGCTGAAGTGCGAGTACCGCCAGGGGAAAAACGTCCGTCAGCAAACGGGAAATGAGGGTCGTGAATACGACACAGAGCTATGGGGTGTTCTTAACAGTGCTTTCGCTGGTCGTGCTGGAGTAGGTGGCGTCGTTCTTGCCGACGCAGACACTGAGGAGAATTCAACGGACGAAGACGTATCGTTCTTGTCTCCAGAAAGCAAGCACAGAAACACCACCCCAATATCTCATCTCGCAGAAGCGATGAAGGAAGGCATGACAGCAATAGCCACTTCAATGGGGACCGACACAAAACTCGCCACCGTTTTGCAAGACCTGAAATAATCCCAGGAAGCGTCGCGAGAACTTCAATCAAGACAACTTGCTTTATTAGAGTTGCTGGTCACAAGGATGGACCCGAGCACGAGCTGATAGGTCCGCATTGCACGAAGTTCGGCTGTACACCATGAATATTTCTTCTTCTTCGGCTGCGCACCATGAATATTGCTTCTTCTTTTGACACGCTTCTATGATCTTTTTTATTTGGTGGCTTTATCTTACAGTTCCGAAAAATACTGCATGATGTCTGCTCGTTGCATCACACTTTGTTCATGGCTAAGCGCATCTTCAACGTCGAGAGACTTCATCGAAGAGCATAGCGCAGGGTCGGGGTCGATACCATCGACTTGGTACGTATCGTTGAGTTCGATCATCAAGTTATGAAGCACGAGACAACTTATGATGATTCTTGACACATTCTGAGGTGTTTTTTTTGCTGTACTTTGCAAAGAAAATGCGGTATCGATTCTTCAGAATACCGAACGCCCGTTCAACAGTCATTCGAGTTTGTGAATGCTTGAAGTTGTAGAGACGCTTCTTGGAATTGTTCAAAGCCTCTTCTTCGGCAAACGGAGAAGGTATATGACAAAAGACCTTGTACCCGGCATCACCGAGAAGGTGCATGCCTGTAGGAACTGAGACGTTATTGCGCAATCCAGATTGATTCCACAGCGCTTGATTATTCATCGAGCCAGCTCTAATACAATATGACCGAAATCTTGTCTTGTGGTCTACCACAGCTTCACTGCCGGATAATTTTTCCGGCAATACCAGCCTTCATGCTCCGCAGGACGGCGAATACGAATCAGCGAGCCGTCTATTGCGCCAATCACATCAGGGAACCCCGCAGCACTCTCGAAACCAACGCGAACGCTCTCAACGTCTTCGGACGTAGACGGCATTTGATATTTTCTCCTTAGCCAGCCGTGTCAGAACCTCTAGCACTTGGTTAATAAACACTATGGCACTGGTTTTTGACATTCCTAACACCGATGCAGCGCTGTCAATTGTTCCGCCACAAGATAGGTACACACGAGTCACGGCAACACGCTTGATGATACTGTACTCCGCATTGTGATGAACTCGACCAGCCCAATTCTGTTGAACGATAGCTGCAATCGACAGGAATGTGCGCTTGTCGCATCGCATTTTCCTGTGGAACCACTTCGTCCTGGGGAATTGCATGGCTTTGTCGAACTCACTTGAATGGAACGTGTTGATGTGGCGTCTCGGAGCGGCCCCTAGCCGACGACGGTCACTGCTGAGGACGGTAACACCAGCACAGACGCACTGAAGAATGCAGAAAACTGCGACTGAGGCCTTGTTAAGCATGGGTCGATCCGGGACGAGCAGGATGCAGGATGCGCTGAAATTGGTGAAGTGAGTGCGATGCTTGCCCTCTTACAAATGGTAGAGATAGACAGTAAAACTCGTTCCGAGTTCAGAACGCCTCGCGGAGGTGTTCTGAGTTCCACGGTGCAAAATCTGAAACTCGTTCCGAATGCCAGTCCAATTTTAGCCAATCAGATACGAAATTTACTCAGAACAAGTTTCAGATTTTCTAGGACTTGTATAGAAACTCCCGCGGATTCCACTCATATTTGATTGGCGGAATCAAAGTATTGCGCAAGGTAATTGGTTCAAATTTCGAAACTGATCGAGTTACGCAGGGAAATATTGAGTGTGCTATCCTTATGGCCAGCACTGTACACGTAATCTTCAACAAGAAGTTACTACATGTACTGTACTTACGTAGGCGTTCCATGTCCAGGGGTATATGCGAGACGTACGGAGCGTTCAAAGCGCGGAGGCGACGGGATTTCGATACTCAACATGCTGGACAAACGGAAAGTACACGGCAGAATCTGTATCGAGTGCATCTTCGCCATTTTCTGCTGACTGTAGGAGACGACGTGGAGCGTCAACGTGCTGGAAACGGGAACAAAATTAAGAAACCTGATGAAAATGCAGTCTCTAGAACTAAAATATCTCGAAGTTTTGCTAGTGAACAAAAGCGTTTGGCCGTAGCTCGAGAAGCAGCTAAAGCCCAAAGACACAAATCAGCAGCGAAGATCCAGAACTTCATTCGGCGAAGACAATTATTGCAGAGAGATGATGAGAACGAGAAGGAACTGTTTTCTACATCAATTCTCATTGCTTTACAGACGGAGAAACCTACTGAGCTGTTAGCGACAACAAGTACCATCACTCCAATGGATATTCCAATCACTTCAGCTAATT
>JAIKVB010000753.1:0-19735 GCA_024679045.1 Phytophthora brassicae
TTGACGACGTCGGCTCTCGTGGAACGCGAGGGAGTTGATACTCGCCGTTTGGCTTCGGCGAGCTCTCGTTCCATGAACTCTTGGGCGGCTTGACGCTGAGCCTCAGGCGTTGCAGAACTCAGCAACGTCGCGACGATGGCTTCGCCGGTAACTTCGGCGAGGCGGTGAAGCGCGTCCCACTCGATCCGAGTGAGGTGGGGGACGCTCGCGTGCTCCAGCGTGCCGTCGGTACCCATAACTTGGCTCATCTTGATCTTGGTCGTTCGAAGGACTACAAAGTGCTACCAGGTATAACGGGCCAGGTGTGTCCGTTATGTAGCGTACACTATAGATTCGAGGAAGCGCAGATAGACTAAGTCAAGTAGGGACTTCGTAGCAAATTAAACTCTGATTTATGTTAGTGGCCTTGGGGACCACTCAAATACAAACTGTCGTCTGATTGGTTGAAACTGATATCCAATTTCAACCAATGACAGGACTACACGAAGCACACGCTAACCGTGTGCTTTTGTACCTAATTATGTATCTACTTTTTGTGACTCTAGTTTTAACTGATATGTAACTGTAACCAGCCCGTTACAGTTTCTGAATGCATCTGAAGACCCGCACGACTAAAAACAAGGTGGTCGGGTTGGATGCCAAGAATAGAGGAGGCATGCTACGCTTTCTAAACCACGCCTGCGATGCAGCCGCCAGATTTCATGAAGTGCAAACAGGGATCGAATTGACAGTAGTCGCAGTTACCGTACGTGACATCTGTTTTGGTCAGCCAGTCACTGTGTCATATGGAGGGGAGTTGTGGTTTATTTGTCGATGTATGTGGTCAGGTTGTCAGCATAGAGACGTACAAGCAACGCTAAATGGTATTTTAGAGAATATTTGTAAAAGTTTTCAAATAATCATTTTTTTAATTTCCGGCATCCTGAAGTTTTATTACTTTGAATACAAATCGTAAAATGTTTACACCACGAGTTTTTTTGTTAAATTTCTACTCCCCTTTCTCATTACACAAATATTTCCGCTGCAGATACATCCGCGTAGTATGACGAACGTATGTATCTCTTAAGTCGTGGAAATCTAATCATGTGGGTTGGTTCTATAACTATAATGGTTTGTTGTGTTTACCGTAGCGAGGCCGTCGTGCGGGCTACATAAATTACAATTTGCAGGACCAGCTTCTCTTGTGTTCCTTGGCGGAGGACATTCTGCCGATCGGTAGAAATATTTGGGAGCAGTTGGCGACCAGATTTAACGCGAGTCGCTCCAGGGACACTCCTGAACGCGATTACGTTTCGCTAAGACGAAAATTTAAAAAGCTGTACCAGACAGCTAAACCCACCGGTCGGGACGAGGTGTTCGCAAAGATGAGCCCGTTACATGTATATGGGCCAAGAAGGCTCATAATATGATTGAAAAGTCCGGGGGCGCGCATACGTCGCACGATGGGCTAGATGCAAGCGAGGACGACGACGGCTTTATCGTAGAATTAGAGGCGGACGCAAAAGGAGAGTCTCTCGCCCGGAATGCAGCAGCAAGACTGGAGAACATTTCAAGTCCTTCGGGTGAGATACTCGAGGCCAGTTCGTCTCGTAACGACGCCCTCTCTCTTTCAGCTGGCGGCGATAGGAATGATTTAGTACCACTGCCGACAGCGATGAGAGTTGTCCTTCTCCCGCGCTCCCTTCGTGCATTAAAGAAGTGGAAGACACGACAGACGTGGGTACACCAAGGCGCGAAACGTCATCTTTCGTTTCTGGAATTGTGATGACCAGCACTGGTCTTAATGTCGGCAGCATGGCTTCGTTTATAGATTCATCGGGGAACGAAGGACGGTGCAAAGACCAACTCAGAGACTGTGGAAATTCAGTTGGACTCTCAGCAGCAATCCCAGGCGTTCGACACTGGGACAAAACTTAGTGTATGTATCCCATCAAAATGGAGCATTTTCACGTCTACCATCATCCGATCAATCATCCACCGACCTCTTACAGAATCAGCATTAGTCTCGTATAATATGGCGAAGAGAGCAATATGCGTCATCGAGTTTCGCAGTTTCGCACTGGGTGGTACAACCGCTGTCAATGTCGCCTCCACATGTTTTTCGTGGAACTGCTCTATCATAGCTCGTTGCATGACCGTCATGGTCGTTTTGAGGAAGTTGGGCGCGTGAGCAAGTCCTAGATCCCCGTTTAGATAAGCCAATAACGCTTCAGTCTCTACCGGTGTGCGTTGCCGTAACGCGTCATCCTTGCGAACTTCAGACTTTTGGATTGCGGCCTCCTCGAGCTCGCATTCCTTCTGAGTCTTGGTTACTGCTGGATGGTTCGTCCAGTTCCTGGCCAGCGTCTCTAAAACCGCATGCTGCTGTCGAGGTTTCCATCGCCCTGCGATAGAGGTGACCGCTGGTGACTCTGTGTTCACCCGCTTGTCACGTCTCGTTGCATTCATCACCGCAGCTGCATAATCCCCCGTTGCCTGAGTCGGTTGAGACTCCGCAATCGTTGTTCCGTTGTCTGCCGAGGCAAGATCGGTCGAGTGCTCCCTGCCCGTCACAGTCCTGGCTTCTTGCTCGTGATCTGCGCTCTCGTCGTCCGCTTGTTCCGGCTGATCTTCGGCCGCTCCGGTTGAACCGGTCCTTCTACCTGTATGGTGTGGTCCACGCGAGTTTCCCATCGGATGGGTGGTGCTCCCTCCACCTCTGGTGGTTCGTTCCGAGTCTCCTACCTGTACTCCGTCAGTCACTGCTCCCGGGCGTTCTCGTCCTCCAGTGTCGTCAGGTGGCTCCCGGTCCACGGCGAACCTCGTAGCTGGGTTAGTATCCCGCATGTCTCCTCAACCGAAGGCTGTGCCGCGCTGCGCTGGTACGGCTCCGTTGGTTCTCGTGTCAAGTCCCCGTGGGTTTTCCCGGGAAATTTTCAGAGTGAACTGGGTCTTTTGTGGTGGAGTCGCAAACGCAAAATTGGGGTAATGACTTGGATCTTCACTACGGCGCCCAGACTATCAACTTACGAAGGGGGTACTCCGATCGGCCGTGGTCGTGTTGTCTTCTTGCTCACCTTGTGTACCCGATGATATGGGAGGATTACGCTCTTCCGGTGACTTGTGAAGATGTGACGAGGTCTTGGTGGATTGGGGGGTTTCGGTGGCTGACACGCGGATATACGTCACTTGTCTGCCGTTGCACGCTGGGTCGGTCCTTGGTCGATCGGCGTGGGGGTTGTCTTTGTGGGGTTTCCTTTCCTTTCCGTTGCTTGCCGCTTCCAATAGCGGGGAACTTAGTCGTAGTTGAGAGGAAAGACGCGTGTCGACCAAGCAATTCGACGGCGTTGTACTTTAACTTTGTATGTGGACTGTCGCTGGTCGTCGGGGAGGCCAATTATCATTTCCCGGAATACGATAGGCCACTTGTGGGTTACAAGGCATATTTCTCTCTGTTTATTATTATCCCTATGACTAATCCTCGTCCATGTGTTTGCACAGCCAATGATCCCTAAAACTACTGACTCCTTGAACTACAGCAATCTGATGACCTGATCCAACAGCTGTCCGATCTCCATATGGTACCCGATCGGGATTGGTCTCGATCGGGATCGGCACTCGATCGGGATGCTTGATCCAATCAGTCTGACTACTTGATCGGGTTGTACCCATGCCCATATCTGATTGGATGTAGCCATATCGAGATAGGTCTGGACCGCCTTAAGTCGAATTTTATTGGGTACTTCCGCCGTTACCGAGAGTGATGGTATCGTACTTATGTCATACTGCGACATGCTTCCAATCTTGAGACATTCCAACTGTTCCCCTTTCCGATCGCGTTTCTCTTCACTTTCCTGATGGATGTTGATTGACCATTGATTCCCGATCACTTTCCAACAGCCTTTTCTCTTGGTCACTTTCCCACACTTTCGTCATGAGTCCTCTGAGTACGCGTAAGGGAAACGAACGCGCCCAACGCCAGATAGTTCTGCATGACAATCGTGGCGCGATTGAGCGGATGGAGGCAAGCAAAAGGGGTCTATAGTGAGGCAGCGACAAATTTGGTTTTAGTACCGAAATAATGCGAAATAGTGCGATATTTAGTATTAGTACTAAGCCGCTCTACATGGATAGATTCATAAACTACAATATTGAAAATGAGCTGCGCATATTTAGTCTTAATACTGACGGGTCGGCAGACCCAGTACTATCGAACCCTGGTCACAAGTTGTTCCACATGATCCTTCGACTCACGCCCTCCGTTCTCGTATTGAACTCCGGCGTTGCGAGCGTAACCATTGAGACGGTTCAGATAGTCGCACGCATGCTCTTTGCCCTCTTTGCAGAGTAGTACCGAGCCTTTGCCGACTGGCTAAATCGCGAGCAGTAGTATTTGATGAAAGCGTCACTCAATAGCTTCCAAGTGCGCCTCGTCTTGCGAGGCAACGGTCGGTACCAATGTAGAGCACCATCTTGAAGACTGAGCTCAAACGCCATACACCACTCGTTAGGAGGTGTATGCGTCCCTTTCATCTCGTACACAAAGGCTCGGAGTCACTGCATAGACTTCTCATTCTTGCTTTT
The DNA here is from genome assembly GCA_024679045.1 of Phytophthora brassicae. Classification (NCBI taxonomy): domain Eukaryota; phylum Oomycota; class Peronosporomycetes; order Peronosporales; family Peronosporaceae; genus Phytophthora; species Phytophthora brassicae. The sequence goes on from JAIKVB010000753.1 coordinate 4,564, forward strand.
CATGCCTTGGTAGGGTTTGATGTTCCCGAGCGGCAAGTGCGTAGCAATTTCTAGTCTCGGTGCTGTACGCTCGCTACTCATTGCACTGAAGTCTCGGATCTGCCGAGCCCATTCGCTCGTCAAGTCTACGTCAGCGTCTCGAGCACCGTCGTAATCTCGTAAGTCATCTTCACTGTCAGACGAATCCTCTCGGTACTCGTAACGTCTGGAAGTCGTTCTACAACTACCTTGACGAGTGGTCGGCATAGTCGTGGGATCCATCCCGGCTTCGGTCTTGATCACGGGATGATCAGCTGAGTACTTAGTATTAGGAGTCACAATGTGCGAGTCTTGGAAGTACGACGACGCAGCACCACTAGCTGAGAACACCGCAGCCGTCGAGGTCTCGGTCGACTGCTTCTGCGGAGTCTGAGGTAGTGGAACCTTCGACGGGTCAACCTGCTTTACCGGAGGGGGTAGTTCAGATGCTCCAAATGCTGAGCGTAGCTTGGTCTTCCACTTTCTCAGGGCCATGCTGGCGTCGGGTGCTACAAGTGCCCAATGACTTAAGGAGTGGGTGACCGAGTTCTGCGATGAGCCTGGCAATGTGGGGAGGATCTTTGTGGAGTCACAGTTGTGGTATTGTAATAAACATAAATCCGTTAGTAATGATCTCAGTTAGCACACAACAATCGCCGACAAGTCGGCGAACAAAGCCGGTGCTGAGTTGACCCAGCGGTTCGGCCCTTCCGGGACAGCGGTGTTTCGTTTGCGCAGAAACCAGTCGACTAAGCCAGTCAAATTTGGTCGTCGGAGTATAGTCGAGCGAACTATCTCCGGGAAAACCTGTGCCTGCCACCAACGGGTGGGGAGCAGCGCGCGAGCGCTTTTACAGGGCGTCGAGAGCAAAGGCTGCTCGACTTGAAGTGTCACGGCACCCGGTTATCCGGCGTACCGACTTCCTTAGTTTAGCAAGATTTAGTTGAGCGCACAAAGCGAAATTCACCCTCTTCCGGGCCGACTTGTCTTCTTGGCGCTGCCTTTTGGTCGATTCCCTACAAGCTATACCTCTCGGGAACGACGGCAGACATAATCTAGTCCACGCAGGGACTTACCGGAGTATGCACTTGGTTAGAACTTGGAATATTCTGCTCTGTATTGTTTCTAAAGCTCTGTAAAGCTCTTTCGAATGGTTTCCTAGTTCTGTATACAAATATCTAATGAAATGTGATCGTTTCAGATCTCCTCGCCTCTATAAGTCGAGTCGTTATGTCCTTTCGTCGAGTCGTTTCGGGCGTGAACAGTCGAGTCTGCCCTAATCGAGCAACCTGGGACTTCAGCAGTGTGTTCCTTTACTCTCAACGAGCAACCCGACTCGTTGGACCAGATTCTGAGTCGAAGACTGGGCTACCAACATTCCGGTCGTCGATCATCCTGGTCGTCTTAAGTGCGGTATGTACGCGCCAGTTGGGCCAGTCCTTGTTGTAACCTAGTATAGGGATGGCCTAGTTGAGGTCCCAACCAAATCTCACGTTCACTACACCACACAGGGCACGAAGGTATAACTGTATGCATGCGTGATCTGTGTCGAAATGAAACTTACTAGTTTATTTTTGTGTACTTTGCTTAGAAAATTGCCACGTTTATTACACTTCAGACCCGGTTGATAGAGAGAAATTTTTGAGCGTTTTCCAGAGGTCATGCTTATCGACGCGACCCACGGAACCAATGCATCGAAGTAAAAGGTATTCTCGTTCATGGTTCATGATGCCTACGGAAAGGGGCAGGGTGTTTGGCTTGACCTGTATAGTGCTTGTATCACATTGTGTATTCGTTGATGTTAACTAACTACTTCTATCTCTCTATACCCACTTAGAAACCCAAATGCCATCCTCATCGTCAATCCTTTCGCCATCACCTCGGTAAGTCGGTGTGTACGTATTTGACAAAAGAAAAGTAAACTGAACTGAATAATGTTTTTGTAGGTCCAAAGTTACACTGCAGACCAGGCGTTCGATTATTGAGGCGGTGGAAGAAGCCTCAGATGACGTGTCATCCCCAGGCACGAAGAAACATAAACCGACTTCTTACAGTACCCAATCAATATCTCCTCGTCCGTGGCTGCCGACGGGTCGCACGTTCACCCACCCATTATTGTTCGAGATGTCTACTATCCAAGTGGCTTCTATAGCTGACGTCGCCCTGGCGAGTCCTGAGGCTGGCCAGAGCCACGAAGGAAGTCTCGTATCCAGTCAACGTACCGTGTCTGAGCCACGCTGGCCCGGGACACCGGGATCTTCTTGTGTATCTACGGTAAGGCTGGGTTCACAGTCTACAACAAATTCTCAAGCATCTACGGTGGCTCCGTGGTCGCCTCGTGCGCTCCGTTCCCCCAGTGCCGAGAATCGGCGACCAACTGGATCGCCCAAATCTTTGAAAAGCGGATCTACCTCGGTGTTACAAGTGTGTAGCAGCAGCCCGGCTGTACCAGATTGGTTTTCGTATTGCTTTGAGGAGTCAGACGGGTATGATTCCGATGTAGTAGCATTACTAGCGGGGGTCAAACAACCTCGATCCACCCTTTCAACGGCAGCAAGTTCACCCGGGTTTGTGGTCGTTCCACGTGTGTCCCAATTCACAACGTCGGACGTATGGGAGCTAGACTCGTGACCAGACGATGTCGAGTTCATAACAGCTCAAAAGAATCCTCGAAAATGAAGCTTCAAAAGCGTACCTACAGGTGTACGCGATGGTGTAGGGTGCGGCTGTTCTGTTCGTTGCAATGCGTTGAGGTGCAAAAACGCTCATGGGGGTCGATTCTGTACAGACTACAACTGCGCATTTGGAGGTTGGTGTGGAAACTCCCTCGCCGAGAGTAATGCTCTAGATTTAAGGCGCAACGTGCGGACGGGTATGCGGGGTGTGGTTGCTGTCGGAGCTATCCCTGCTGAAGAGGTAATTGGTCAGTACTTTGGAGTTATCGAGTTGCTCGGACCACCCTATAGCAGCGCACCCGCCAATGATCTGCGTACAAGGAGCTCAGGCAAAAATTCGTGGGTATCGACGCCCTCTACGCTGGCGGAATGACTAGAATAATGAACCATTTCGTGCAATCCAGCGGCGTACTTCCACGAGGTGACGTCTACCCTGGAGACGAGGCCACCGTATCGTACGGTGACCGGTTGTGATTTGTTTGTCGTTGTGGTTGGTGGGGTTGTGTGGATCTACCACCCCGGTTGTCGGGACCATAGTGACCGGTAGTGGGTCATTCGACGCCACATTTGCAGATCTAGTGGGCGACGACGACGAGGACAAAACGGAGTGTGTATCTCCAGCCGGAACGTCCATTCATACTACCGATCACAATTCTAACTTTGAAGATGAAAGTGGTCGACCTGACGGTTCATCTCTACGGAAGAGTGTGGGACGTCCGCAAGGCGTCAAAAAGACGGTGTCTACTGTACGACATACGTTTTCGTCTCCGGAAGAAAGGCCGTTGTCTAGAGGCTCGTCTAGGGCCGCTGAGGACGCTCGAGAGCAATCCATTCATGAGAAGAAAAGTACGACGAGTAACAGACTCGGAGGGTGCGACCTCCGAGTTCTGCGAGATAACATGGATAAACTCACTGGAAAAAGTCCTAAAAATTCAGGAAAACGAGACGGGTCGGATATTTCTGGCATAGGTGTTACGTATGCTGCTAATAAGAAAGCGCGTGCAAGGAAACGTCTAGACCAACTCAAGAGAGAATTGGAGGACGCGGAAGAGAAACAGACTGCTGGTGCAGTGACATGATGCCAATGTTAGTGTTTATGCGTGAGGACGCTGATCGCCGAGTCGAAACTGACGATCGTCGTCGTCGTGAAGAGCGAGATTTTCGTCTTGCAGCCGATAAACAAGAAAGAGACGCGCGGGAGAGTCTCCGCGGGGGGGAAGCCGCCGTATACGAGGCTCGCAGACCCCAAGACCTGGAACTAGCTCGTGAACTGAGAGAAGAAGAAAAACCGCAAAGTGGCCGTGCAAGCGGCCGAAACAGACATAGATACGAGAAAAGACTGGAACGAGACCGAGCGGAGGCGAGGGAACGGTATGAGCAGATGATAATGTTTATTGCATATATGCGTAGCTCCGGTAGCCAGACAAAGTGAAAGGGGACTTCAACAAGAACGTAAGGCTACGAGATGTAGAATACGTAGAAAAACACTTCTAGGTAAGACACTTCAGCAAGAAAACAAAATAATAAGATACATATTATCCTCTGCCCCGTGGAAATGAGTAGTTCTAATTTGACTAATCCCCACGGACCGTACTCGATAGTTGGACAGTCTAACAAGATTGTCTAATCTCCGCTGGCGTTTCTGATTATCGTACGGCAAGGGTAAGAGGAGCCGATGGTACACTTTTTCAGTCTTTCCCATCCCCCATTCAGCCGATTGTCTGATTACTTTTTATTGCTGACGATAATGCCTTGGCTGCCATGTGAACTGATGGGAGTAACCTGCCAAGATCTCCTTCTTTCAGTGGCGTCATCACACGCCCGGTCATATCGCTTCCACACGGGAAGGCGCTGTCTGCGACTACTCCGTAGCGTGCGTCGGGATTCAATATTGGGTCAGCTAATCGCCTCCTGAATTCTAGACTTGTGTCTCCGTCATTACAGCTACCGGGACAATTGCGTTTGGCCCACAGAATAAGTCCATGTGCGCTGTAACACATTGTCCCGGTAATGAAAACGTTATGAAGTCACCCGTTGTAGTGTGCATTTTGGACGTCGACGTCTGATGGCTGTTGTATCTGTGCAGGCATAAACACCACACATCCAATTAACAATCTGATAGATATCCATTGTGTTTCAAATCTCATTCAGGTACTCTGTAGTTTTTCCTATCAAGCAAAATGAATTTCAACACGAACAACGTTATTGATATGACCTCATCATATCACGACACCTCGTCTCCTTACCTAGACAAACTCGTGGTGCTTAGAAATTGATGTCCGTTCCCCGTTCGTAGGTATCAATCCACGGTGATCGACTGGGATCTTTCAGGCAGTCGAGTGTCTGGTAATGGCGCATCCTTACCATCCTCGACCACTCGTACCGCAATAATTCGTCGTGTAGGCGCCACCGCAAACGTCTGAGGACTGTGCACCGCCTAAGTCGTTTCTGTGAAGCATAGTCCAGCGCTATAAGTACACTAGCTTGGTCCATAACAATAACAAGTGTTAAATTCACGTTCTGCACGCGCCATTGTTCCCTCGTTGCAGGGTGGGGGGAAAGGATGCGCCAAAGGTCGTGCCCGCGGTATCTAATTCTTCTAGAACTCGTCCAGTGTCAAAGTGTCCTGTTCAGCACGGCATACTAAAGTTAATATAAAAGTAGTCAATGTGACTGTACGTACGTGTCACACTTTGAATCTCGGACAGGTTTTGTCTTTTTTGAATGAGTGGTGGCTGAGATTTTTATATGTTACTAACTAGAGATAAACCTAGTCATAAAAGACCTTGACAAGAATATTTTATGGGTTTTTGGAAGATAACTAAAAGAACTGTTATAAAGAATGGATGGCTGGGTGCTTCTGTATTTACTAGCGCTCTTGCGAGGTCGCCCCAAACTTCGTCTTCTTTTCATCTGTTGCCTCCTTCTTCCATCTTCAAGGGTGTTGGTATCCACTCCAGCGTCCACTGTTGCTTCTGGTACTTCAGGATAAAGACGAGGTCGCGCCATCATAAGGGTGGGCGATGCCACCGGTTGGAGCTATTAGGTCACAATCAGTGGAACGCTGCATGATGACACAGAGGCACCCTGTAGGACGGCCGTAGGAAGTCGTTAGTGAATAGAACTACATGTAAGTGACATCAATGTGCCTTACTGAAAAACGAACAACGGTACTTCAAGATAGTAGCCCAGATACTGCGGCGGGGTGTAGAAATACTGTGCGGACAACGACTTCTTCCTTTGCACAGACAGATCTTCTAGACGATGGCGTGGTGGGCTCACTGAAACAATGGATTCCATAAAGTGGGGACACCCAGTTACCATTATTTGAGAAATTTAGCTTCTGAAATAAATGTTCACTGGAATATCGATCCAACGACAATATTCCAACAAATGGTTTATTCTTTTGATGGTTATCGTATGGCCTACCAGAACATTGCGATCAAGAGTTCGCTGCATCATAAAATTATAGAGTTCGATCTGCGAATCCTCGCAATGGGACAGAGGCTGAGAGACGTAGTAGAGCTGGGCTGAGGGGTTTTGGAGACCGGTGTAGGCTTCACCTTCATCCGCGTACTTGTTAGGAGTTGCAGATAACGTCGAGATCCCGCGAGATTGCTGGTTGCTGCTGGTTTCCCTTTGGTAATTACCGGGATCTGAAGGGGGGGGTAAGATTGTACAATTTTTAAAACGATATTCCACAGGGACCGCTGTATACCTCTGGAACACGATTTCTGGTTGCTCCGAAATCTCTCGAATACTATTATAATAGAGAACTTTAGTTTGTGGAATAAGTCGCCTCCTGGAATAACAAAGTTGCAATAGAATCGTACTTAACACAGAAAGTGACAATTATAACGACTTTTTACCCTCACATTACCTTCACAATTCAGTAAGTTCGCACAGAATGCACCTTTTTTTGGTGACAGAGACGTTCAAATTTCCTACCAAATGTTTCAAATTCCACGGAATATTATTCTCTCATTCACCTCTTTCATATAATAAGTCGCACCACATCTATTTACTCTTTAATCTACCTGTTGAAATAAGTACGAACTTACGAGGTGCGCTTAACCACGATTTTGCGCATGTTGTTCATTCTGAAGGTAAAGGTAGCGTTGCAAATCCGAATAATGCGGCGGCGTGAATAAAACTTCGTGACCAGCTTCAGTTGCCTTGTCTACAATTATCGGGTTAATATTTTTAGCGATATAAGCTTCTAGTTTCTCCCAAAGTATTTTCTTAGTATCTCTTTCGGACCACATAATACCGTAACCCGTACAGGCCTTTTGCATTACAAATCGCCTGTTTTTCTCCTTTGGAACAGATTCATCGGGTTTTTATGGTACGTGGCATTATCCATGACGATAAGGCAATTTTCAAGAGCTCTCTTTTTTAGACGAGCAATAAGTTGCTCGATCCAATTAACAAAATATTTAGAGTTAAACATCCCGTGGTAATCTGCAGTCTGTTTTCCTCCTTCAAAAACATCAACAGTATCCATCAACAGAGAAGCTTGTGAGCCAGGTGTAGGATCATCAACCGGTAAAGCCCGATCGCGGTCAACAATAGCTGCAATAAAACACAAACGGCGCCCTTTATGCTTGGGCTTCTAATAGAAATATCAGTAGGATCGTAGAGAGAGTCATGATGACGAGCATAATGATGATGAATGTAGCTCTCGTCCATTTAAACAACTCGACGGTGCTCCATATCGTTCAACGCCATTCTCTGGACGTACTTATCTCGTTTTAATTCATTTTCTGGTGAAAGCTTGTATGATCCTCCCTTGCGCTGCCCTCGTTTGTACCCCCAATCTTTTAAATGTCGTTGTACTACACGCAAAGCCGCATCAACAGCATTTTGATTCGTTGTATCAACATGTAAAAACGACATTTCTACGAGAAGAACCATAACATCCTTGGCAACAGTTCTTGTGCGGGGTTCACTACGTTCGCGTACAAACTTCTGAACTGTTGTTTTTACTTCTTTGGTTTTTGGCACTCTGGTTGATTTACCGTTTCGATTTCCAGGAGGGTTCACCACGCGACTCCGCCATGCTCTACAAAGTGGCTCCAAACAGAAAATCAGTCGTTTTGGACGAACGCAACAGCAATTTTGCTATATCGTCGCGGGCATGACCAGTAAACGTCACGCCAGCTATTCCAGACCTGATGCTAGACTGTACCGCAAGAATATCAAAGCGTTCACCTCGACTGAGTGAGCGTCCTCGCTCCTTCTTAACGTATTCTTCGGCTTTCTGCGCGTATACGAGGTTTTCGACACTTGCACGTCGAGGCTTCTTGGACTTGCGGCTCTTCATTGCACTGTGGTGCGCTTACAACTCCGTTTTAGGTTATAAATACGACGATTTATTTTGAAAGTCGAAAGGTCAAACGATATTAAACTAGAAAGGGTATTTACAGATACAGTTAAAATTCGGACGCATGATTCGCCAAAACTACACATGGGGTAGGTCAATTTATCTTTCTTTTGTATGTGTGGCGAAGGGATCCACAATCTCCGTGGGTTTTACCATAAATAGAGCTCGCTGAGATACACATGCTGACCCAATTTAGCAAATCAATGAGCAATATTGACCGAGTTGTGGTGTTTTGGGTCCTCGATGCTGTCGACCTCTGTGGATAGGGGAAGTCAAACATAGAAAAAACAGTGCTCATTTCAGCCACCTTTTTTGCTCACATCTCCAATATGTTTCTGCTTATTTTGAAACAAGCCATCTCCTGAGGTGGCTTCATTGGAAAATGGGCTCGTTTTTAGTTCAACCTTCGAATTCCCTCGTTCCCTCGCAACGACCCCTTTATTGATGGAGCTCACTTCAAAAATTTCGTGGAGAACATGAGTGCGCTTGATGAGCCAGCAGTACTGACCGCCGAAAACGATGGGGGTGCAAGCACAAATGAGGCACTAGAGGACGAACATGATGACATCGGTGATGAAGAAGAGGCTGACGCGGAAGAAGGTTCAAAATCAAATGTTCACTTGACGTCTGACGACTACAGAGTCATAGTAAGCTGGATGGAAGTGAAGGAGAATTCCAGGTAATTCACCACACTGGCGAGAAGACAAAGGTAGGCGGAAAACCCAAAAATAAGAAGCTGGACGGTTTTACAGAGTTGGCCAAATACCTCAAGCGTCACACAACCAATGCCGCAATTCGTCGGCTAACTATAACAGATTGAAACATGCAGCAGCGATGGCGCACGTACCACCGTCGAGTTAAGCGGACGCTGCGAGCAAACCACGCTCAAACTGGACTGGGAATTACGACAAAGGAGCTTGCGCAAGGAATGTCAATTCCGGCAGAACTGGATCGTATGTGCCCGTATTTCAGTCGAATGAAAGTTCTTTTTGGTGTAAAACCAAACATCACCCCTTACGCAACCATTGAGCTCGGTATTCCGTCCTCTCCTGCAAACACAAATGACCATGACAGTTCAAGCGACGACTCCGATGTTGAGAGCAATACTAACTTCAGACAGCATAACAACGACTTTTGGAGCAATAATGAGTTAGCGTTTGTGCCTCCCGCGCAGTCGCAGATGCTACCACTGGCGTCTTATCCTATGGCTACCCAGCTATCAGACACGCAGCATTCATCACGTTTGTCGAAACAAGCAACGTCATTGTCACCACCAGAGTTTACGTCATCCGTGTCATTGTTCACAACACGCGAACCTTTGTCGCAAGGAAGCTCGGATTTAGCGACACTACAACACTCGGGACATTCTGATCCAGGACAACGCTGGACGCCTGCAGGAATTTCAAAACGTTCCGCAGGGTCATCCAAGCAACATTACAAACGCCATAAAACCGCCAGCGACAAAGGTAGAAAGGCCCATGTAATGCGAATCAATTTGCCCACAGTATATGCACGGAATGCAGAAGCCAAAATGGACTACTTGAAACAAAAGTTGGATGAAGAGCGGCGCCAGTGGGACGAAAAGCAGGCAGCGGACAAATTGCAGCGGGAGTCAGAAACTGAACACCTTGTGAGAGAACAGGAAGTGCGTCGCGCTCAACGAAGACAGGAACTGGTTCTCGAGCTTCTTCGCCAAGGTAAGTCGATGTCCGATATTGAAACCTTCGTGGAAAGTTTTGCTAGTTGCACGATATGTGACGCGTTGAGCGCCCTTTACATCCACCCACCTTTCGCTCGAACAATGCATGTTTTCATCTCGTTCTGAAACCTTTGTTAGTTCGACTCGGCGTTTTCGTTTATATTCTAGGCAGCACCTGGCAACACGCATACATTGTCCGAGGACGTTCCAATCCCGCTAGAATACAAAGCGCTGCAACCCAGTGTAAACAATAACATTGGGTAGCAGAATACAGTGTTGACGTAGCCAACAAACTGGTGCTGTAGGTATCGGTTCAGCGAAAGAACAGTTAAGCGACTGGCAATATCTTCTTCAACTTATCTTGCTTCAGACCCAAAATCAATATTTACATTCATCTTAGACATAACTTTAAGAGCCTGTTGCGCGGAGACTGTCCACACCCGAAGCAATGACAAAAGCTAGAACCCCGTTCGCCACTAGTACATTATTCAATCATGACAGCCCAAGCTGTGAATCAAAAGCTGTAAAGTCACCGTGCCCCCCCCAAGCGGACCTCCGCCACGAAACCAATATCTTCCGATCACCGTAGCTCGCACAGTGCGATCAGCAGCTGCAAAAGTATTGATGGATCAGCATTAAACATCACCTTCCTGAGAGCGCTGCCATAATATTCCTCCTGGATCACGTCCTACCGCAAGCGCACGCTGTTTGACCGCTCGTCGAAAGATGAATGGGTCATCATCATTAGGATCGAAGTCATCGAGAGAAAATTCTTCTTCATCTTCACTAGACGAAATATCGCTGTCATTCCACTCATCACTAAAATCAAGCAGCATGTTGTGGAGCGTGACGCAAGACGTCATCCACATTAATACGGTCCTCATCGTAAACTCTCCAATAACCTGCGTCCGCAACTCCTTCAGCGACTCCCACCTGTTGGTGTTTTCATTTACCACCCGAGCGTGTGCGAGGCAAGTGTTAAAGTCTTCAATTTCCGTGCCACGCACGTTTGATTTGTAGGCAGGAACAATCGTGTTGTGTGTAAGATCCGCTGGGTACGCCGAATCAGCGAGTAAATACTCTCCACTCGAAAAAAACGGTGCTTGAACTCGTTTTTAGAAAGCATCATTTCTTGGTATATCGTACTGTCTGAGCAGGACCCGGGTCATCCGCCTCAAAAATTATCCGGCGACGCCAGTTACATACCACTTGACCGTTTAAGCTATACCGCTGCTTGCGGGAAAAAAACATTCATCATCCTGTGCAGGTTTCTGGGAAAGTGGGAACGTTGTTCCATCGATAAATCCGACGCAACCTCGGAATCTCTTCCTCGCCATGTACTGCGATGAGTGTCTCTGCTCTGCTGGGCTCGGCCATCGGACATATTTCGTAGCCAAATCGTTTAATGCCACTACTACGCGATCTTTATATTCATGTACGGTTCCTTTGCTAATGTCCCACAGTCGCTGGGACCGACTTAGAGACGCCCCAGTACCATAGTTCGCAAATCGATCTAGTGACACTGCTAGCTGGATCCACACTGGAGCCTGGGAACAGTAAAAATTGTTGTGAAATATAGGATGCTCTTTAATCTCGCCTACGATACGCTCAAAATTGCTTCTGTCCATTCTTGTAATGTTACGAAACCTTGTATCTGGTAGTGAGTACCGAAACGCGTCCGCAAGAAAAACAGTACACTTGATCGCGCGCTCCCTATTCACGAGATATCGAGACGACTGGACAAGGTGTAAGAGTTCAACAGCATCGTTGATCATTGAGAAGAGATTATGCTCGTCTTCACCGTCATCGGTTACTGCTTCCGCCATGTCTTCATCCTTCTACTCTAGAACAGCAATCGCCAATAGCTCCACAATATCTTGCAAAAAGGGTTGTCGCTCACTTTGCTTGGGCATCGTCGGTAGCCGAAAAAGTGATCAACTGCAAAGTGTTTCATCAACACATCTTGCCTCGTCTAAGTGCGACGATCCAGCAGTAGCAATGATTCAAATGTGAGTCCCCCCTCTTGTTTTGCTAATAATGGCGACATTGTTTAGCTCATAATCCTGAAGCTTTTTTGCTCACTATTTTTCGTCGATTCGTAAAGTTCGACTCCCCCTAATATGAACTTGTGTCCTTGCGTCATGAGCTGATTACTGGTTGGTGGGCAGCTCGTAAAAACTCGAAAAAATTGTGCACTTGACTTTTTGTGGGGTGCCCTTAGGGATCCCCTAAGATAATATCTTCTAGGTATTGATTTTGATTTTGGAGTGAGGTACATAAATATTTTAATATTATTAATGTACCTCACTTCAAAATAAAAAAATCAATAACAATCTGTATTACCGAATTTCCTATGTCAAAGGGCACCCCCATTACAACGTGAACAAAAACAACGCAATGATTTGAAAGTCATGGATATAAAAAAGACAAAATCCGTGCTTCAAACTTGCCCAATAATAATATTAATATTAATAGGAATAATTGCATTTTCTGATGTTTTAACTCTTTTCCTTCGTATTCTAGCATCAAAGGAGTAAGCGGGACGCTTTCACTGCATGTATCGCGACCCCAATGAGCAAATAGGTCTACATCACCCTTTCCAAATACAGTAGAGAGCCCTCATCCTCGACGCTTCAGCAGCTTTTTCTTGCCACTCGCTTCTGCAACTTATTTGCTAATTCAGTCCTTTTATATGTTTTGCTTTCTTATGAGATACTGTACAGTGCGGTCTCGATACAAATTTGCTTTCGTTCCGGTAAGTGTTGATTACGTGCGCCTTCTTCTCGTTTGCGACGCCGTCCCTCTCAAATTTGCTTGGTTTCCTGCTGACATCCTTAATGTTGGTCCTCCCCGGTCCTTCGGCGCATTATTGAAAATGTCTCCTTTGTAAGAGCCGAAAGGTTCAGTGTTTTTACACATGCGCCCTTTGACAAAGGATCATCCCACTCTTCATTGGCTAGATCATTTTTCTTGCGATGTGAAAGGGGTGCCATTTGACGTAGGAAAATTGGTAGAGATATTTCGGAAGTTTCCCCATTGAGCTCGTATGGGCTGCGCTTAGGGAACTGTTGGCCGGCAATACACGACGAGCACTTCTTTCGACGATGTTCGACACCGTCTAGATGATGCTTTCAAAGCATTTAATCCGAATACGGTTCAAAATTGCATTGACGCGTCAAATAAAACGCTAGCAGAGTTGCGAAAACGCATCAGCATAATGCAAGATCTACATGACGCTTCATCAGGTAGCTCTTCTCAAGTGACTCAGATAATGTTAGCGACATTGATTGACACGTTCGACAGACTGCACTCCCTTAGGCTCATTCCCTACCGGCCGCATCGCATCGCATATTTCTACACCATGCGACCGCAGCGGTTGAGACTGCCAATGCGGCGAGTTTTGAGCTCTATGCTGATTGGTCAGTTCCTCGAACGGCCGTCGTTAGTTATTCGGCTCACTTTTAAACAGCAGCAGAGCACGCCAGTAGGGTGCTCGATCTGTAAGTGGAGGCGATACGTACTGTGTTGTGCTGAGAACTTGTTATCGATCTTAATTAAGTTTGTGCTTGCGGATGTGCACAGGACGTCATGTCGTAGATTTGTCACGCAGCCCAGTGGTCAATCCGAGGCTCTAGAAGCGGCGCACACACGGGGTCAAGCTGTACAGCATCAGCAATGTATGCAAGAAATGCACCTAGACACCCATCAACAGACATTATTTCCCGTAATGAATCAAGAGCGCATTGCTTCGCAATTACTAGCTTCACCTCTGAGCTATCAGCAATTGCTTGGCTCCCCGACTTCTCGTTACGCCGTTCCAGACACCCTATTGGAAAATATCGGTGTCTCAGGGCTCAGTAAATTTGACTCAGGGTCACTTAGACTCAGATAGCTCACTTGATTGCGATGCTGCGCCGGATTCAACTACTGACTCGACTACAGTCAGCAATACTTCTTCGACAATTAAACTCCGAGACGATTATGATACGTGGACCGCGGATGCAGTTCGAAAGGAATGTTTTACACGCCGTGGGTTAAAGTCAAGGGCAAGACTAAAAAAGATGAGCGCATCTCAATTCTTCGACGTCATGATGTAGCCAAGATCGTATATGGGGGACTTATGGTGGGGGATGCTGCGGAAATTTTGAACGTGGTGGACACTAGGACAAAACATTGCTGGTACCGTTTACTGAACATCTTGTTCTCCGACGAGTACGCAACAAGGTTTAGTCAGTCTGGTAAAAACTTGTTTATATCTATTTACTCGTTCTTATCACTCTTACTTACTTCTACTTGTATTTTTCATAAGATGATACACCACCACGATCGAACCTCGACACGATGGCAGTTGCTGAGAGGAGCTGCTTTTGGCAGGATATCCAAACCGCTCACGTGACAGCTTATCCTAAGGGACATATTGTCAACACGCTCGAGTTCTCGCATGATTTTTTGTGGTGATATATCCGTCCGTAGTAAAATCGCATTCAGCCAAGAAATTGTACGACATGTGGAAGGAAGTAAACCGGTACTACATCGTAGCAGAAAAGAAGTTCACAACATCAGGACAGCATGAGAACGACTTTCCAAACTTCGTCGATAACCGCGGCTTCGTACTCTACTTGAGGAAATGGCTTGGGGTACGTTTAATCCGTAAATATGAATATGTGCTAATAAAATTGATCATCCTTTTGGCAAGTACAGGTAAAACCACAGCTGAATAATTTTGTGAAGAGTGGGATTTTGGACAAGGATCAATTCGATTCGTTAGATGAAAGCACAACAGCTGAAGTGCACCCCGCATCGTCGAACACTCCATCAAAAACGAAAGCGAGAGAGGCACAGTCGCTTGACAGCTTAGCTGCTTCGTTTGCAAAGTATGTGCACGACCGACGCATTGACAGCGAGCGCGCTAGTGCGTCATCAACTAAAAACCTTCAAGAGAAATCAAGTATCATTACGATGCTTGGTGATATTCGTCGCCAACTCGCCGAAATAGACCGAGCGTTGGTGCGTGCGGATGGACCCTCGCTACTAACACTGGAAGAAGACCGCGCTCTACTTCTCCATGAACGGCAGACTCTAATTGCCAATGTGGTGTAGTGAACGCGATATTCGGTCGGAACCTCAACTAGGCCATCCTATACTAGGCTACAACAAGGACTGGCCCAACTGGCGCGTACACACCGCACTTAAGACGACCGGGACGATCGACGACCGGAATGTTGGTAGCCCAGTCGTCGACTCGAGATCTGGTCCAAAGAGTCGGGTTGCTCGTTGAGGGGACAAGAACACCCTACTGAAGTCCCAGGTTGCCCGATTAGGGCAGACTCGACAGTTCACGCCCGAAACGACTCGACGAAAGGACATAACGACTCGACTTAGAGAGGCGAAGAGATC